>JAODAL010007590.1:0-123977 GCA_025379985.1 Phyllomedusa bahiana
AATTTACTGTGAGTGACTACGTTTTGCCTGCCCCCTGCCCTGACCTACTGCCTGCCTACCAACCATGTCTTGTCTGCTCCTCCTGTATACCACCGCAAGTGGCCATGTCAGGGGTGGCAACCTGAGAGTCTTCCGCAGTGAAGTCCATTCTGTCTTATGGCGGGCTTGGTGAATGCCGGGGGGATCTCCTTAGACTCTGCTATCTGGCATGGTGCATTAAGTGATCTCTTACAGTGATCAAGAGGATCCATTACCATCACCTGTGACATAACAGAAGCCACAGTATCAGTGAAGAAGCTGAGATAATGTTTTGTGCTGTAATATCATAGTGAATAATCTGTCAAGTGTAACTTTGCTTAACCTTTATCTATCTAAATTTACAATATCTCACAAAAGTAAGTACACCCCTCACATTTTTGTACATATTGTATTATATCTTTCCATGGGACAACACTGAAGAGCAGACACTTTGATGCAATGTAAAGTAATCATTGTATAGCTTGTGTAACAGTGTAAGTTTGATGTGCATTCAAAATAACTTAGCACACAGCCATCAATGTTTAAACCACTGGCAACAAAAGTGAGTACACCCCTAGATGAAAATGGAGAAATGTGCCCAATTTGCCATTTTCTTTCCACAGTGTCATGTTATTTTTACAAGGTCTCAGGTGTGAATGGGGAGCAGGTGTGTTCAATTTGGTGTTATCTCTCTAAAACTCTCTCATACTGGTCACTGGAAGTTCAATATGGCTCCTCTTAGCAAAGAACTGTCTGAGCATCTGAAAAAAGAATTGTTGCTCTACATAAAGATGGCCGAGGCTATAAGAAGAAGCCAACACCCTGACACTGAGCTGCAGCGGGGGGGCCAACACCAAACAGCGGTTTAACAAGACAGATTCCATATAGAACAGGCCATGGTTGGCCAAAGAAGCTGAGTGCACATGCTCAGTGTCATACACAGAGATGAGTTCTACCAAACTCACTCCACTACGCCCTGTACTTAGCAGTGGTTGTATCTACATTAATTCATCTATCTATCTATCTATCTATCTATCTATCTATCTATCTATCTATCTATATCTGTCTGTCTATCTATCTAAATAGATATGTGTATATCCCAACATATTATATATATTATATATATATATATATATATATTATATATATATATATTATCAACAAAAGTGAGTACACCCTTAGGTGAAAATGAACGAATTGTGCCCGACCAACGAAGAAGTTGAGTGCATGTGTTCAACGTCATATCCAGAGATGAGTGTTGCCACCATTGCTGCAGAGGTTACAGGTGTGGAGGTTCAGCCTGTCAGTGCTCAGACCATATGCCGCACAATGCATCAAATTGATCTGCATGGCTGTCGTCCCATAAGAAAAATGTTTCTAAAGATGATGCACAAGAAAGCCTGGAAACAGTTTGCTGAAGACTAGCAGACTAAGGATATGGATTACTGAACCATGTCCTGTGCTCCGATGAGACCAAGATAAAGTTATTTGGTTCAAATGGTGTCAAGTTTCTGTGACAGCAACCAGATGAGGAGTACAAAGACAAGTGTGTCTGCCTACAGTCATGCATGATGGTGGGAGTGCTGCCAGCTGTGGGGAGCTACAGGTCATTGAGGGAACCATGAATGCCAACATGCACTGTGACATACTGGAGCAGAGCATGATCCCCTCCCTTTTGGGCTGCAGGGCAGTATCCAACATGATAACGACCCCAAACACTTCCAAGACTACCCCTGCCTTGCTAAAGAAAATGAGGGTAAAAGTGCTGGACTGACCAAGCGTCTCCAGATCTAAACCTTATGGAGCATCTGTGGGGCCTCCTCAAACGGAAGGTGAAGAAGCGCAAGGTCTCTAACATCCACCAGCTGTGTGATGTCGTCATGGAGGAGGGAAGAGGATTCAACCTGTGAAGCTCGAGTGACCTCCATGCCCAAGAGAGTTAAGGCAGCGCTGGAAAATAATGTGGGACACACAAAATATTGACACTTCAGGCACAATTTGTCCATTTTTTCTTAGGAGTGTACTCACTTTTGTGTATCACTTAGGGGTGTCCTCACTGTTGTTGTCACTTAGGGGTGTCCTCACTTTTGTTGTCACTTAGGGGTGTCCTCACTTTTGTTGTCACTTAGGGGTGTCCTCACTTTTGTTGACAGTGGTTTAGACATTGATGCATGTGTTGAGTTATTTTGAGGGCATCAAATTTATATAAAGAGAGAATACAAGATTTACAAAACAGATGTGTACTCACTTTTGTGAGATGCTGTAGGTGCGGGTCCAAGAGAGTGAGACATCCACTTTAACCCCTTAAGGACCCTGGATGTATGAGTACGTCCAAGGGTCAATAAGGGGCTATGTAGCGTGATTGCAGCACACCACCGCGGCGAAATCATGTGGTTCTGATAAATCAACAAGGCAGCTGGAAGCCTTGTGAATGCTTCCATCGCTGCCAGGTTTTCAGTTTTCCAAAATATTTTTTATTATTTTCAACAGAAAAAATAGAACAAATGATCCATGAAGAGTACATGTTCATTTGATTTTTTACAAAAATATCTTCATAACGAATAGTATAAAATCATGTTTAAATTTAAAAACAGCATTCCTGTTTCTGCTTTGTGGGTTTGGGGGAAACCTTTCATATATCCTGGACTGTCATCTACCAAGCACAAAAGAAAATGCAGAAATATAGTGAGCATGCGCTGCGCATTGTAGTCACTCTGACGGGTAAAAGTTGGGAGCAAAATAACCACGAAAAAAAAAAGAACAAAAGAAAAATAAAGACAAATTTTTTATAACAGAAATAATTTTCCCCCAGGGGGTACTATGATTGGGCCAAAATATCAACAATTCGGTCAATTAGATTCAGTCGTCGAACGCATGGATGCCTGCCCCTTTGGGGGTTCCCCGGGGCCTTCCGGGGGTAAGTTCCCCACAACTGGTGGGAGCGCTAAACCTTAATTCCCCCCGGGTTGGTCAGTTCCCTTCTAAATACCATTAGTCATTTAAAAGGGGGGTTCCCCAGCGTTTTTGATTTCCTCCCGTCAAAAAATCCCTTAAATAAAAAGGGGCCCATCGAGAAAAAAATTTTTGGTTTGGGATAATTTGTGCATTCAGTCTCTACCCTACCCAGGGGGTAATATTTTAGTGAGAAAAGAGTCCTCCATGGGGGGTACTCGGTTTTAAAAGCCATTTAGCTAAAAAGGACGCTTTGCAGCTAAAAAAAATGACCCGCATCAAAGACGTTTTTCTTGAGCCCTCAGGGGGTTGAAATAGAAGGGCTCTGGGGGAAAGGGAAGTGTAAACTCCCCCGATTTTTTCAAAATGGTGCCCAAGGTCTTCCAAAGGTTTGAGACATAGGGAAAAACCATACTATGTATCATGTCATTTTTTGGTTCTCCCATTTGGGACATATAGGATACGGTTGGGAGCAAAGGGGTGGGGGGGGGGGATGTTAACCCCCAAAATGGCTTTAGTATGAATTTATGTGTGATTTTTTTGCCATTTTTCATTTATGACTGTTTTGGCACGTTGGTTCCGGGCCTTTTAAGGCTGATTCTGGTATTGAAAGTCGGGAAGATTTTTCCCCCCCGGCAAATAGCCTGTCTTCCCATTTTTGAATATTTAGTTCCCTCAATTATATAAATGGCAATAGGGAAGGGAAAGCCCCCTCAAACAGGGCCCAATATTCGTCGAACAGATTGGAGTAGCTTCCTTTTTTGGCGGAGAACCTACCTTTCAGAAAACTTATAACTTGCCATACGTTAAAGAAGTGGTGGTCTGGGACCTGATCGTTTCTTGGATTCTGAAAGGACATGAACCATGAGTGCTACCACTTTCCGCTCGTCATTCATCTTCATAGTGAAAATACCTTCCCCCTTCCCCACCCAACTGAGATGGTGTTCCTTTTCCCTTGACGGAATTTTCTGGGGGGCCCCTTATGGGCATATGTTTACTAAGGTCATCGGAGATTAACAGTTTTCGCACCCCCTCCCCAATTGCTAGGGTGTCCCTCAGCAGTTAAGGCCCCTAATGTCGGGTTTTTTCGGTTTCTAGTATGTAAATAGGGCCGTGAGACCCCATGGGGGCCGAAAGACAGGCTTCTAAGGGTATTTTCGAAGTGAGACTTTGTTTCACCCAGTCACTGCGGGGTGCGGGGCCCTGAAAAGACAGGGCAAGGTTATACTTGCGGATTGTCTGGTAGGTTGGACCCCCCCCACACTGTTTAGGTAGCAAAAGCTTTGACACAGCGATCCTCGGTTCTTGGCGCCCAGATGAATCTGGAAAAAATAAAAAAAAAAGATTTTCAAACTGAATGTTTCACAAAAGGGGGAATCGCTGCAAGGGTAAAAAAGTCTGGGGAAATAATATACTTTTTAAAGTGGCATTTTCCCATACGAGAAGGGGAAGGTTAGACCATCTCCGCAGCTTTTAAAATGATTTTAATATGGGGGGAGTTAGTTTGGGGTGGTATAGAGAATGGGGGATTTCCCCAGTGGGATTCCAAGGGTATTTGAGGAGGTTTTGGCTCTAGACAGGGGGAAATTTGAATTAATGCCCCTGGGGGTTTTTTGAGTAGCGTTAGTAATTTGTTTTTGACTCATTCCCCTTTAAAAGGGCCCCGAACTTCTCTGAAAACTTCGTGGGGAGAGGGTTTGTGCACCCCTTTGGGGGCTCTAAAAAAATCATCACAAAAAGTGAAAGTTTCAATTTTTGGTTTCAAATTTTTAATGCCTTGAATATATCGGCGAAGGGAATTAGCAAACGGCTAAATACTGGGTTAAATGGGTAGGGGGGGGGACATCCTTGTCTCGGCCCCCGAGACGTGGAAAGGGGGGGAAAAAGGAAACCCGGTGGGCATATCTTGTTCCCGGGATTGATATAATGTGACGGAAAGGTTCTATATGGACCTGTGCCGATTTTTGCCCGGACCGGTTCAGCCATCCCCGTCCACGTATCGAAAGTTTTTTTTCCTTTCCACGGTAAAGGGAGCTGCAGAGCGGTTCTGGGGATTCCCCCTGATTCATCCAATTTAGAAGTACCTTCCTCCATTCATGACGCGACCCCCCCTGGACAAACCCCACTTGATGTGATCCTTTTAAATTTTTGGGATATCGGGGGCCAGGCGGTTCGCCATTTTTTGCTAATGCTTAGTCACATTTATCAGCAAAATGGGCCTTGGGAAAGAGGGCTGGAGGGGATCTTTCCCCTCCTTGGGCAAAATTTTGATATGGGCGGTGTTCATTAATTTTGGAAGGGCCCCGCCCGAGAGGTAGTTTTAAACAAGGCCTGCAGGGTAGGGGCTACCTGTGCCTTTCTGATTAAAAATTCGCCGAAAAAGCCACCGGGCTGGCGCTTTTTTATTTAGCATTTCGAAAACGCGCCTCAATTCTAAAAGCTTATCGGGGGCACCTAAGGCTGTCCCCCTCCCTGCTGATACCCCCTGGTAATCAACTTGTTTAAACCCAACCCCGGGATCTCTGATCAAAAGGTCTCATAGATAGGGGTTTTGGTAGAAATCCAAAAATTTTCCCATACCCCCCCTTTTTTCCTTGTTTCCCCTGGCGTCAGGTGCCGGTATTGAAACATTTTGGGCGACACCCCTACCCAACCTCGCTTAACTTGCCAGGCTTTTTCCCCCTAGCGAAAGAAATGTGCCAGAGCGGGTTTTCCTGAATTTTCCCCCCGCCTTTCCCCCCCGTTTCATATTTTTTTCCCCTGGCGCCCCCATTCCGTTTGTGTTCTTCTGAGGGGGATGATATAAAAGGGTATATGTTTCCTGAGACTGGTCCTAATGTTTCCCATTTTTTCCCGTACCTTTTTTTTGTAGCCCGAGTATACGGTCAGTTTCCCCGCAGCACAGCTTTCGCCGTTTTCCCAAAATAGTTGGGGGGGTATTTGGGTGTCTGCATTTCTCGATTGGAATTCAGCCACCCCCCCTGCAAGGGGACCCTAAAATCCTCATCTCTGGCCAAAAAAAGATGGGAATCTCCAATATATTCCCCTGCCTCTTTGGGCTCTCGGAGTGTAAACTAACGGTGAGTGGTCTGGTGACTAAGTCCCCTATCCTCACCCCTTATCCCAGGGAAAGGCTCGTGTAGTGAATATGTAATCAATCCGACCGGAATCGTGAGGTGAGAGTAGTGGTGTACCTCTTCCCTCCGGGTTGGTTTCGCCCCGGGTCATATACCCCCGTTTTTTTTGGCAAAAAGGGGGAGATGCATGTTGGGCGGCTGGGTTAGCATACATTTTTTTGCCCCCCTTCTGTCTTCTATCTGGGACTGACTGATTAAAGTCTCCCCCCAGGATTTGTGTTAGAGGGGTCCCTAGGATTGATGTGTAAGGCTGTAAAGAAGGTGGAGCTTGGAGTTCGGGCCCAAAAAATTATGAATGGAAGAAGTTTCCCCCCCCCATTTCAACCCAACTTAACCACTACCCCTTGGTCGTTTTTTGGGGTGTAGCACCTGACCCTGCACCTTTTCCCCACTAGAATTAAAGACTCCCGCTTGTTATTTATTGCTGGGGCCAAATACCCCCCCCACCCAAGAGCTGCATACGCGTAAAAACTTCCCCAGACAAGTGGGTTTTTTGCGGGGGGCTTTGTGGCTTTTAATCTCTTCAATGTTTTTTAAGATTTATATTTGGCCCGGGGAACTAGGCCTTTACGTTCATTTTTTTATCTTCATAACCCAAAATAAAAGATTGTGGGGAGTGAAAACCCCTTGGGAGGGAAGTATAAAACCTCAAAATTTACAATTCTAATGGTGGTCTTCAGCCCGGGCACCCGGGGAGAGAAGAGGGAAAAATATTTTTTCCCTCAGGATAAAATGCCATAGGACTTCTCTTTTTTCAGTGGAGAAAGTCGTAGTCCCAAGGCTAAGGGCAACCCGACCCAAAAAAAAAAAAAATAAAAGAACTGGTTCCTCTCCCGGCGGGCGGAAAAAAGGTAAAGAGGTTACATACCCCTTTGAAAATACTTACCTAAAGGTGCAATAGATAAAAACAAAAACAGCTATAAAAGAGGGGGTGGCTCGTTCCGAGCTACATAGAGGTAAGGATATCACGAGTTCGTCTCCAAATTTTGAGCGGACGCTTTTTTCTCCTTGGGGTCATGGGTTGGGCTGCATGTGCTCGTCTTCTCCGATCAGAGCAAACCACAGCCGGGGGGTTTAAATTGGAGAAGATGATGGCCGCTGTGGCTCCAGGGGAGTCTTTGGGGCCCCCGGGATTTTTGTTCTGTCGAGGTAACCCCTTTTCATCCCCGGTGACATGAAGGTGGAAATTTCCCTTTTTTTTGAAAGATTTTTTTTAAAAGCCGGTACAGCAAGGCAAATTTCACCTGGCTGTGGAATAAAATGAACAAAAATGGGAGAAGGGTTTCGCTTCTTGACCCCACGGCAGAAAAGTCCTCGAAGATTAAGACCTTTTTGGCCTTTGAAAGGGGAGGGGTCTTTTAGCTTCTGAAGGGCCCCCAGGGTTGCTGTTTTTCATAAAGTCCAAATATTTCAGAAACCCACGGGGGGCCTTTCTTTCAATGAATCGGATCTCTCTGCGATTCCCTGCTACGTAGGGCTGGACCAAGACGAGGCTTCTTACTTTTCAGGGCCCCCAAAAGGCCCAGGGCCTCCGGTAAGTCCCTACTAGCGCCACTAAAAACTTGGGGAGGGGTTGACTCGGGGGTTCCCCTACTTTAAATTTTTCCTTTAAACGGTTCTCTAAGTCTTTGTTTGCGGAAGTCTTTCGTTCTCTTGGTAATGTCTAGGGGCTGGGTGTGTTCTGTCACTTCATTCTTTGTTCCGCATCTGTGCATCGTGGTCTCCCGCGGGGCCCGCCGTTTGTAGATCGTTTTGACCCGGGTGAACATCTGTTCCACGTGCCCCAAGGGAAACTCGTAAGCGAGAAATTTGCTGATTGCAATTTTCAACTTCCGCGCCAGGGCCCCTTCAAGTTGGAGCCCCAAGGTCTTTTGTCACCCGTGTCCCCCCTGAAAGCCTGGACAGGTTGGGGCTAAAGGGGCTGTCACCCCTGAATTGGGGGCCGGGTCTTGATGAGGTGGGGGGTTGGGATACCCAATCTGCGCTGGAGTGCTTTTTCCGATTTCTACTCAAAGCCCCCTTTGGGGGGGAAGTTTGAGACTTGTTGCTTTTTCCCCGGTTTTTAGTGGCTTTAGAGGCCCCTTTTGCAAGGTCTTTTTCCCCGCACTATATGGAAGTATGGTTGTGGTGGAGAGATTGGGGTGCTGGAATCCCCGGTATTTTCCTTGCCCAATAACTTTTTTTAGTTGGGGGAGACCCATAACAAAAAGGTATGGTGAGGCGCTGTATAGTTGGGTGCAAGCATAGCCTAGGGAAATCTCCCAGCAAAACCACCTCTTGCCCAAATCTTTGACCGTTTGAAAAGGCCCGGGGGGTTAGGAAAGGGGCAGGGATACTCAGGTGTGATGACACTTCACAGGTAAGCTCCTGACGTTTTTGCCAGTTTGGGGCTCTGCTTGTTGGATGGGGTTGGGGATCGCGGGTCGCCCTGCCTTTGATCCCCGGGGGGAAAGCCTTATGCTTTATAGAGGGTCTATGGGGATCAATGGTGTGAACGTACTTTCCCCCTGAAGGACGGGGGCAGGGGTGTGAAATGCTGTACGTCCTTAGTAGCCCCTCAGCAGCAGGATGGATTAGGTATTGTGAGAGCCCTGTGTGCATGCGCAGTTCGGGCTACGTAGGCTGAAGGGAAAGGCCCCCCGACATCCAGGTAATTAAGTGGGACCCCCGGCTGTGGAGGAGCAATTGTTGTACCAGAAGGGGCCTTCAGTGCGGTTTTATCCAGATCCCACTCCTGTGCTGTCTGAATAAACCCCTTTTTTAGGGCCGATACTACTCAATGCATGCCCCGTGAGAGGTCCCGGGGAGGGTAGGTATGTATGGGGCCAAAATTGGGACTTCCCGGGCCCCAGAGGACGCCTTATCCCACGTGGATCTTGTGGGCCCCTGGCGGGACTGCTGCGGTAGGGCTCGAGGCGCAGCCCGGGGGGGTTTCGCGGTTCCCTGCGGGGGCCCTGGGCCCGGGGAATTCTCGCTTCCGGTCCCCACGTTCTGGTTTGGGCGAATGGGCCCCCGGGACCCCTTTTCTCCGGTCTGTCGGATCTCCCCCGGGTCCCTTTTTGTCGGCGGGCTCAGGTGGGTGATCTTCCTCGCCCAAGGGCCGCTGGTGCCCGGCTGTGCGTCTCCCCGGATTCTCCTCTCGCCCCGGGCACCTTCGCGCCCCGCGTGTTGCGGGGCTTTCCAGGGGAGGGGTTTTAGGGGTCACGATCTGGGGGGTTTGTGGTATTCCTGCCTGGGATGTTTGCCCCTTATCGCCCGCCGGCCCGGAGCTCGTTTGGGGCGACCTTTCCCGGTGGCGCCGGAACCGGAATTTGGGTTTTGTTTTACTACTCCCTGCCCCAGGCAGGACGTTGTGAAACCGCCATACTGTATGTCCTAATCCATTGTTTATACCATGCATTAGGTTGTAGAAAAGATTGTGCCTCCTATTGGTGAAGTAAACAAGTTGCAGTAAAAAAAAAAGTTTTAATGTGTAAAAAAAATAAAAATTTATTACAAGTTCAAATCACCCCCCTTTTGCCATTTTACAAATAAAAAAGATAAAAAATTTAAAAAATAAAAAAGCATAATTTATCCTGTGTGCTTAACAACGTAGAAGAAAAAACATTCCAAACGCTAAAATTGATATTTTTTTTGGTCATTTTACATCCCCTAAAATTGGAATAAAATTGATCAAAAAAGTTGCATGGATTCCAAAGTGATACCAATAGAAAGTACACTTCAGCCCACAAAAAATAACCCTCACTCAAGTTTGTAGGTAGAAGTACAAAAAAGTTATTGGTCACAGAAAATAGCGCAGCCGTGCAAATATCAAAAATGTTTGGAATTTTTTTTACAGTACCAAAACATAACAAAAACCCTACATGTTTGGTGTTGCCAGAATTATATCAACCTGCAGAATGCAGAGAACTAATCATTTATACCGGAGAGTGAACACCCTAAAAAAAATTTTTTTGCGGTTTCCCAGTGTAGTCTATGGGACATTGAATGACACCAATAGAAAGGACATTTTGTCCTGCAAAACAAAAGCCTTCATGTGTCTAGGTAGGTGGAAAAATAAAAAAGTTATGACTCTTGGAAGGTGAGGAGGGAAAAATGAATGAGTCAACCAAAAAAAAAAAAAAAATGCAAGGTCCCAAGTGATTAAGAAAGAAAGGAAAAAAAAAGAAAAACACTACTTCTTAGCTGTGTCCCTAAATGACTGAATGAATTTTACCAAGTCACCTCAACTACGTACAGTCTATATTCCGTTTTCCTGATCTCTCAGCTTTTCTCCCATTAGGATACGTAGCCGTGCACTGAACAGGACTCCCATCATCCTCATAGGAAGGGATATAAGTCAGTTCTGATTCTTCTCGCCAGATTCCTCCAGAAACCTGCACTGACTGTTTCTTAACCTGACCAGGTTTGTTCCATTGTAGAGAAGGAGGACTGGAGCGGCAGGTGTGTTCTGCTCTACAGCGTATAATGGTGGCTTCTTCTCTTATATTATCAGGTACATAAAGATCAATATTTCCTGGAGAATCTGAAAAATTGTATCACAAAATGCTCATCAAAATATGAAAATATTAACTTGTTTATTTTACTCTTTCATATAGCGCTGACATATGCCACATCGTAGTGCAGAGGTTTTCATCACTCACTGTCCTTATTTAGATTCACAATCTCATAGCTGCTATACTAAATGATTTAGGTAATACAAACCAAACGCAAAAGTGCTTATTTTTACTGTCCCCATCATTAGATATATGAACTTTGTAGCAGGAAAACCTTTTTTAAGAAAGAAAAAAAAAAATGTTGATAAACTAGACAAAGAAGAATCCAAAGAAGGATCAAAAAAAAAAAAATTTTCCCTTTAAAAAAGTGAAGAAGGTTTCTGGAATTTGCCTTCAGTGACCAGGAGCTGACCAAGATTATGAAACCCTTTGAATTTGCTTACAGTTATTTAAAGGAGAAACTAGCAGGTAATCTCGGTAAATTGGAAATTAAAGACTAACAATTGAAGAGTTTAATATAGATGATATAGTAGGGGGGGAAATTTCCTTTTTTTTAATCAGAGAATCACGGGAGTTTTTTTTCTTTTTTTTTTTTTTTTTTTTGGAGAGTTTTCCAAATTTTTAAAATAACCAAGAAGGACTTCCCACAATTTTTTTTTTGTTTTTCTATATATGAAAAAAATTTTGAGACAAAAAACCCCTTTTATCTTCCTTTTTTATATCTTTAAAGGGGCACGAGGGTGATAACCTTTGCTCTCTCATCATACTGACAGTTGAAAAAAGTTTTCTTTGTGAATATACTCTGTAAAATGTTGTCTTTCTAATAAAAATTGTTTAAAAAAGAACATAGAAAACATCCACCAATTACCCTCGATATCTGCCCCATACATCTCACTAACATACATCCAAAAGGGACGGAAGCAGGGGCAGATGGGTGGAAAATTTTGGGGGGCCCGGGGGTCTGACTAAAACAGGGTTTTTTCTGGTTTTTTGTTTCTTAAAAAAACAAATAAATTTTTTACAATTGTTTTTAAAAGGAAAATTTACCTGTGACAGAGAGAAGAACATTTCTAAAAGTTTATTTCCCCTTTCCTTTATTTTTCCCATCTTCTCGATCCCTGGGTAATAATAACCCGATGCATTTTTTCTTTCCCTTTTCACAGGGTCTATCCGCAGGGCACCCGCTGTTTTTCTCCCGCCACCATGAGGGGCCGACCTTTATATTCCTCCATACTGAGGGGTGAGTCCTTGGTGGCAGGGGTCTCGGTATGCCCCCATTTTTTGGGGATATGTAGCCCAAAAGGGGCTTTAATTTCCTGAGGTCCTGGGAGGAAAATAAGTACAAAAGGGGTCCCCCCACACAGGAGCCCCTTCAAAGCAGGGTTGTAGAAGGGGAAAGTCCACCAAGGCCCCCCAGACCCGATAGAAACCTGGAGACCCAAAGACACAAACATGAGGCGAAGTTACAATGTTGCTTCCCATCTGGGTTTCAGCGAAAACTGAGCTAATGTTTAAACCTTTGGGAAAATTTATTTAGGAAAAAAAAAAAAAACATCTCCTTTAAAACCGGCCCCCTTTTCCCAGTGTCTGTCAGTTTACTGAGAACATCCGACCTTTGTCCCCTGGAACCCCCTTTTCCTGCCCCAAACTGAGGGAAAAAAAAAAAAATAGACACAAAAAAATTTAAATTCCTCACATAAAATATTGCCCCTATCGGAAAATGAGATTTTACATTTCAGCATCTGAAAACAAAAAGCTGCCAGTTTTAATAAAACCCGGGGGGTTTTTTACAATCTTTTTCATTATTTCCTTTTCCCTTTGTCAAGTTTTTACTTTTTTCCCAAAATTTAATTTCTCTCTCTCCTCTCTCGTTTTCCCCTCTCCCTCTCTCCCCTCGCTTTCTCTTCCCTTTTTTGTCCCACACTTCCCCCCTTTTTCTCTCTGTCTCCTGTCTTTCTCTTTTTTTTTTTTTCTTTTTTACTTTTTTTTCCTTTTTCTCTTTTTTTATATCTCTCTTATTTAATTTTTTCCAAAAATTTTCTTTTTCTGTCTCTTTCCCTCTTTTTCTCTTTCTGTTTCTGTGTCTCTCTTTTGTCTTCTCTCAGTCTCTCTCTGTCTTTCCATTTTTCGTCCCCTCTTCTCCTCTCTAACCCGTCTGTCCCTTTTTTCTCTCTGTCTCTGTCTCCTTTTCTGTCCCCTCTTCTCTCCCCTGTTCTCTTCCTCTTAATTTTTTCTTCTTTCCCTTTTCTCCCTGTCTCTTTTATCTCTCTCTCTTCTCTATTTCTGGGTCTCTCCCTTTCCTTTTCGCATTCCCATCCTCTTCCCTTTTTTTCTGTCTCCCTCTTCTGTCTCTCCTGTCTTTCTCTGCCTTTCTCTCTTCCCTCTATCTCTCTTTCTCTCCTCTCTCTCTCCTCTCTCTCTCCTCAGGAAAAGAAGAAAGAATCTAATAAGTAGATAAAGGGGCATTTTTCTGTAATTAAAATATAATACAAAGCTTGTAGTCATCATTTGTACCATGATAAAACACAAAAAGGATACATTGTTAAAAATTTTTTAATAAGTAGCTAAAATGTACATTTCACTGGAATGTGCAGTCCATTAAAGGGGTTGTCTCACTACAAATCCTGCTTTTTATGTTAAAGATCTTGCAAAAACAGTCACTTTGCAATATATGTCCAATAACAGTGTCCACCTATTCCTAGATACCCCCTCTTGAAGGGTTGCATAAATTTCCTCAGATCTTTTTGCTACAATTTTGTTAACTCTCCTATGGGCTGCCACAGGGTTGTACAGCACAACCGGGTTTCTACTGCACCTGTAAACCCTAAACCCCCCTGAATTCAAAGGAAACCAAGAAAACAGGACTGATGTCGATGAATCAATCAGTAGAAAACCCCCTTTAAAAGAGAAAAGATCCATTAAAGATGTTCTAAAATAGTGATTTTAAAAATTTCTATTCATAACATGTTATAGGGTTCAATGGAGAATCCAGAGACACAATGGGGTATTAATGATTTCTGTAGAGCAATTATGTTTTTTTTTTTTTTCATTTTTAAAGTTATTGCATTTATAAAGCATGAGGCAGATTATTATATAAAACCTCAGGCACCCAATAAATGATATAGTAAGAAGTTACAAACTTACTTGCTGTATTCAGAACTCCCAATTTCAGTAGGAAAGTCCTGACCATCTCTTTGTTCAGATCAGAGAGGTGTCAGGGCTTGTTCCTGAGATAGGTGCGGGTAGCAGAGGTGGGACTGGCACCTATCTGATGTTGATGGCAGTAACTAGCAATATTCCATCAATGTCTGAAGTGGGAGCATCCCTTTAACTTTAATATAAAATACCTTGCATTGGGGTTCTACATTAGATATGTTATTGATAGGGTTTTGTCTTTCCCTCTGATATTCCTGAATACACGACAATAAACATAGGAGAGCTATGCGCCTGCACCCAAATAATATACATGTCACCTTAACTCATGATTATTTCTCTTCTCTTAATCTCGGTAGACAAAAAGAACTGCAAGAAAAATTAAATTGCGTCACCTACTGCAAAAGCTTAGTCATCCCCGCTCATCCACAATTGTTGTCCTTCTCTCTTCATATCAAACATAATGAAGCTGGTTTCATTCTGGGCTCGACCTGGGAAACTGCGACCATCCACAAACTGGATAAAAACTTACTCTTAACACACGCGCACAATTAAAGGGCAGCTGTTTTAAAAGGGGTGCGGAGATCCTCCCAGTACCCCGGGGCCATAACCTTTAAACCTTTTTTAGACCCCTTGGGTAAATTAATCTGCGTGCCAAAATTTATTAGATAATTGGGCTGTGTCTATGGTCCTTGATCGGCCCCACCAGTAAAGGCCTTCATGGCTGCAATTCTTTTACAGCTATTTCCCCAGCGATGTTAAAAGTGGGTTAATGAAATCCCTATATTCGCAGTGCATCAATATTAAAGTATATAATGCAAGCAATCAAGTGATCACATGTTCAAGGCCCCCAAAGGACTTTTACTGTTAATGTAATAAAAAAATTAAAAAGTTTTTATAAAATGTAATGAAATTAGAAAATATTAAAATAAAAAAGTAAAACATTTCCTATGTACCATATAAAAAAAAAAAACAATGAAAAAAAAAAAAATCTTAATAAAACTAACATATTTGGTACTATCCCACATACATTAACTCTTGGCCCATCATGTATGATATAGACACATTGGAGACAGTTCTTAATCGTGTCTTTAAAGCAGTGTAGATGCGCCCCGAGAAGGTTGGACTTGTTCATATGCAGTTTCGATTAAAATAAATTTGGTGCATAAGCAGTATTTTCCGGGACACAATGTGTATCGTGTACCGATAGTAAAAAAGTAGAAATAGACTTCACACTGAAATATTTGAAGCGTGGCAGGCCTATATTATGTTAATTCATAATTAATATAGTTCAAACAATATAATGTTCCAAAATATATATTATGATCATTAAATGAGATTTCTATATTATAAATTATGTTATGTTGAGTTAAATAAAATACTTTTTTACAATTAAATTAAATAAAAATAAAAATTAATATTAAATTACTGTATATTTTATAATAATTTAATAAGTTAAATAATAAAAATTTAGAAACAGTTGCAGATTTCTTAAGGTTTTTAAATTTTTTTTTATTTAAAGTAGTAATGATAATGAAAACTATATAAATTTAGTTATTGCCGGAATAGTTCGGTCCCCAGAGGAAACAAGTACCATGTCATTTACTACCAAAGAGTGAATTATATAAAAATGAAACCCTTTCAAAGTGGAAATCACATTTTTTAAACTTTCCATCCGCCATCAAGTTTTTTTTGTTTGGGTTTCTTTTTTGGGGGTTTTGTTTTCACAAGATATTACTATATGTAACATTAATATTTATAATCTTTGTCCCTACAAAAAAAACAGACTCATACATTGTATGTAAATGGAAATATTAAAAAAATGAGGATGCTTGGACAGTGAAGAAGAGAAAACAAAACGCAAAAGTCCCAAAGTAGCTGCATCATTGAAGGGTAAATAATTTTATATTGAATTTCGACTTGTCTTTATTCTGATATCTTCTGTTGATCTTTAATAAATTCTCAGGGACTGAATAGTGGGGAAATGAAGAGTCAGCTTTGCAGTGTTTGTCGCCCTTTTCAGGGTGGATGCCGGTCAGTATATTAGGAAAAGAAACTTGGGGATAATATAAGTAATTTTATATGATAATATACTGTAAGACAAATACGAACACTGATCCCGCACTGACAGCAGAATAAAGTTATATGAACACTGGTGTAGAGTATCTGTGTTCATTTTGAATTGCTAAACACTAAGGGCATGTCACTACAGCAGGTTTTTCAGCCGGTTTTACAGACGGTTTTCGATTTTGAAAGCTGTTTGTTAAGACCTGACTTCGCAAAATTTAATCACGGACTCTATGGAAAAACTTCCTTGCTCAGTGGCCCATAGTTTTGGGGATGAATATTGAATACATTTAAATGTGAAAGGGGAGGGCTTGAAACCACAAACTATGGAGAAAAGCCGCCCTCTGTGGCCATGTACACGGCCACTAAACAGAGCAAATGCCGGTCGGGATTTCCAACTGGTATTTTGCCTCTACGCCAATGGGGACATGCCTAAGCGTGTTCATGTATTATTAACAATGCGAGGTGCACCATTTTGTTGAGTGCATCTTGTGCCACAAAACTGTGGTAGCCCTGTTCTATAGATGTATGTCATACAGTCACAGTCATACGGCCAAACTTTTGCCAGGCACGGAAGTTTGAATGTGTCAAAGATATGCACCAAATAAATCCGCCAAATATATGCTATGCAAGGGAGAGCAGACATCAGATTTATGACCCCACATACAACAGGTTCATGCACACTGTCACATTCTACACTCCTCTATATTGATTTAGAACATCGTGTCACCCTAAAAGTTAAGAATGAATTAGTTCCACTATGAGTATCAGCGATAGAGGGGCTCTTGTTGGTTATGAATCAAAGACTTTTAGATGTAGATTTTAGGGGGTAACTGCCTATAGCCCCTCTTTTCCCTCCTGCCTTGTCTCCATATCTTCAGAAACCTCTAATATTAGTAACTAGGAGTTAGAACGGAGGGAAGCAGCTGCTAAATACCATTGATTGACATAAATATCCATTAGAGAATGACTTGCCTGCCGCGCTCCTCACTCTGAGATCTGAGAGAGAAGCACAAGGAGGCTCAGAGCTCTTCTCTGTGTTCAGCATTTGGGGAAGTGACTTGTGTTAGTCGTTCCCCTAAAATGTGCGAAATCCGCTGCCAAATAATTTGTTCTGTACATTTTATAACCAGCCTGTTGTGGCGAGCAGTTCACATCTTCTGAGGACTTTTGTTTGTATTATGTCGCTTAAACATTGATTTGAAATGAATCAAGGACTCGAAACTGAGCAAACAGTTCTCAGTTTGCCGAATGTTAGACAACTATCGTCTTATGTTCTACAGGTCATGCATAAAATGGATATTAAAGGGGTTTTCTCACCCCATTAATTGGCTTTACACATGTAGGATTAAATATAAATAAAGACTATTACAAAATACATTGTTCTTCTGATTTTGCTTCCTTTCATAGTTTAAGCAGTTTTTTTCTCCTGCTTGTGTTCACAAGTTCCCCTAGATTATTTGGACCAGGGTTAATAAAGAGCTAAAATGTGAGTTCCAAGTTTAACTTCATTAAGCAGAACATCAAGGATCAACTTGTGATTGTGACCTGTGGGAGAAATTCTTAAACGCATCAAACATTTTCATGCAAAACAATGACTCTTTATCACAATTGGGAATGGATTTGTTAATAGAAATTTTAACAGTTTAAATGGAATCTTATTGACTGAGTCACATGATTTTTTTTTTTTTTTGTAAACATAATTTTATAAATTTTACAATAACAAAGAAGAAACATGATAATAAACTGTCCATTAGATGAGATACTACTCGACACAATGAATTTTAATGAATACATTTGTCATATATACAAAGAAACTGGATATTTGTCTTTGCTTTCAAACTACAAATATTCAGTAGTCAAGTCATTGATTAGCTTTGATAGCTTTGCTGTTATGATGGTAGAGCAGTTCTTAGCTACTGTGCTTGTGTATTACATGTCTTCTGTCTGGGGGTTACTGACACCACTCTCTCTCTGCTCTAGCAGGGGTCAGGGTAGTGACCACTTCTTTCTACATTAACAGTGGTCAGGCTGTTGATGTCACTCCCTGCTGTGTCTCAGCAGAATGGTTCTTCTCACTTTCTGATCTTATCTTTCTACTGAGAAAAAACTTTATCCACATTAGAGTTTACGGGACTTGGGAGCAGCCATTGGTGCACCTCCTGTAAGGTTCTGCAGAGCACATATAGGTGCAATCATATCAAAGATAACAGAGCCATTCAGCAGCTGTGTGTCTTGCCAGCATTTAATTTTTACTCTCTCAAATGAAACTTCATCTCATGACAAATACAGCTCACATTCATTTTTTTTTTAAACCCCTCCATACCCAATGTCTTTCTAACAAGCAAAGCAAGGAATAGGAGCTTGCAGAGCTGAAATATCAGTGACTGCTCTCGGCTCACCCACAGCCTGAACAGGAAGTGGGAACCAGAAGAGGCTGTAAAGAGTCAAAAAAGCGACATGGGACAACCCCTTTAACTTTGTGAAAGAAACAAAAAATATTAATCTCCTTGTTTTGATATCAAGTTAACCTAAAAAGAAACATTAACAAAATTGTAATACAAAAGCCCTCACTATAATTTCCCCAAATGTAGAATAACGATGACAATATACTCCCTAATTTTCTTAATTTATGGTTACTTAAGGTGAGCTGAGAGGCCCATATATATAAGAAGAATGTCACAATTCATGCCATGGCCCTCTTTGAGGAAAAGAACTGGTGGGTCCTTTTTTGGCGCTTCACTCTGCGGTCACTGCTGTGGATAGCCTGCTTGTGTCCCCGGTTTCTATATCTGTTACTGTGTCCATTTTTACTGCTGCTACTCACCTGTCCTCACTCCTGCTCCGGTCCGCATTCCTGTCTGTGTCCTGCACACCCGGTTGCGGGTTTTTTTAAGGGATTTTAACCAATTCCTGTTCTTGACCTAGCCCTCCTGGGTTTTTTTAGGAACTTCCTGCCTCTGCTCCAGTGTCTGTTCATTAATGTCCATCTAAGCTCCTGACCTTCTGTCTGCTGTTTACTGCTGTTCCTGCACCTACATTTTTGTTGTTTCCTGCTGTCATGCCTATCAGTTATCTGCCTTGGATCCAGCTTCCAGTCTATGTTTAAGCCCGCTGTGTCCAGGTAGCTGTTTCTGTACATAGCTGTACCTACGATTCTGATGATATCTGTGTAGTACCAGCCCATCACCTGCGAGACTCTGCTACCCAAACTAAGCAACCCTTTTTGTCCCCCTTCCCCTTGTTTTCCCTGGTGTCCCCCATCCTTTTACCCCAGCTGCCACTGGAGTGAACAGGGGGGTACGAAAGGGGTTTCCCCGAAGTTAAGCCTACCAGCCTTGCGCGGTTGGTAAAGAGGGGTTCCCTTAGACCCCACTCCCGGGCGTGGTCTGCTATGCCATCCTTCACTAGAAATTTGCCCAAGGTCCAAAACTTCTTGGATTTGTGGTGTCAGTCCCTGCCGACCCCGCTAATCATGACAGTACAAACTGGCTGGTCCCCCAAAGTCCCTACCTGTCTTCCAGGCCTGCAGCCATAGTTAGCTCAAACCCGTCATCTGGAGAAATTTTTCCTGAAACTAGTCTGTTACCGCATGTCTGGATGAAAATTTTTTTGCAGGGGATCTGCCCTGCCCCTTAGTTTTCCCCCAATTCCCATTTCTATTGTCAATTCCAGAGTGCCTGTATACGTTGGCTCATGGTCTCACCCAGAGCTCCTGTACCCGCCAGCTCATGGTCTCGCCGAGAGCTCTGGTTCCCGTTGACTCATGGTCTTGTCCAGAGCTTCGGTGCCCCCTGGCTTATAGTTTTGCCCAGAGCATCTATTAGCTCCCTAGTCCAAGAATTTTTCTGGGATTGGCTAGTCATCTCCTCTGTAGACTGTTCTTGGGAGAGAGGGGAGGTTTTGGGTTTTCCCCCTTTTTTTTGGGCAATTGGCTGGCCCAGAAGGGGGGGTTAAGAGGATATCTTAAAGTCCAAAGCCCTGGCACCATTTTGGACTGCAGACCTGGCCGTGTCCCTGCTTCGGTCCTGTCTACATTTATGCCATGGTCACTGCTTTGGACAGCAGATGTGCCTGTTTGTATCTGTTTCTTTGTCCCTTATTTCTGCTACAACTCACCCGCCCCTTTCACCTCTGTGGTCCCCATACTGCTGTATCCTGCGCGCGCACACACCTGTCCTAGGGCAGGTGCCCGCCAGCTTGTCTGAGTTTTAAAGGACAGTGTATCAATTATCTATCCAATGACCTACGACCTCCTATGTTTGAAGGAACTTCCTTCCTCTGCTCCCGTGTCTGTTCATTAATGTCCATTTAAGCTAAACCCCCTTTGGGTCTGTTTACTGCTGTTCCCGCACCTATTTTTGTTGTTACCTGCCATCATACCTGTCAGCACTGCCTAGGACCCCGCTTCCTTTCGTTTTTAAACCCCGCTGTGTCCCGGGACTGTTCCTGCTACCTATGTCGGTACCCATGATTTTTCTAAAATTGCCAAAGTATAGTCCTTTCCTGCCTGGGACTTGCTTCCAACTTTTACTATCCTCTTTGGACCCTTTGCCTCTGCCTGTACCCAGTGTCCTCTGTCCAGCATGCCAGCTGCCATCCCAAGTAGCCACATCAGGGGTAGCGACCTGGGGTCTCCCTACAGTACTCGTCTGCCTTGCAGCAGGCTCCAGTGAAGACGAGCATTCCCCTTAGACTGCTCCCTGGCATGGTCTGCTATACCATCTTCATTTGCAGTGGCCTAGAGGATCCACAACTACCCGGGGTTCGCGATTTCCCTACCGACCCATAAACCGTGACAAAGAAAAATGTCCTCACCTTTGTACTCACCGCCCATATACGCCAATCAGTGGCTTCAGTGGTCAGGTGCCATTCCATGGCTCAGTATATGAATATAAATGGTGACGTCAAAGGAACACTACTGACCACTGAAGATACTGATGTCCACAGTTACATACTGTCCTCACCAGGGTCAGAATGGAATACCAGGGGTCCACCAGTGGAGCTGATTCCAGGTGCCCACCAGTGGAGTTGATTCCTGGGATCCTCCAGTGGAAATTATTCTTGGGACCCACCAGTGAAGCTCATTCTTGGGGCCACCAGTGGAAATGATTCTTAGAACCTACCAGTGAAGCTCATTCTTGAGGCCAACCACTGGAGTTGATCCTTGAGGACTACCAGTAGAGTTGATTTTGGGCCAACTACTGGAGGTGATTCTTAGGTTCCACCCTGCAGCTGCTGTACATGACAGCACATAGTGGACATGCCTCTTGCTTTCAGCTTCTCTTTCTCTGTCTTTGTCACTAAAAATCAGCCCACCGAAGGCTTCCCCTGCTCACCTGTGAGCCAGCCAAAGCCTTGCTCTCACTTTCTATCTAATTGCTGCCTCTGTTTACAAAATGAATGCTCTTTTCAACCAGGTCTCTTTGTACAACTGTATCTGTATTTCCTCATCTCTTCATCCAGAGGTTGCTTTAATATAAACATGTAAAGTAACTTAAGAGAAGGTTCCGGTCACCAGCTGGGAGACAGTGAGAGATGATGTTCTCAAACTCCACTTATGACACCACTTCTCTAATTTTTATCACCCTGACTAATAACTGTTAATGGCATTGATATAGTATAACGTTGCTGCACAACAACAAGTTGCAAAGCAAGTAAGAAAAGTATTACCTTAAAGTAAGTAAAGCTCAAGGTTACTTACACTTTAACAGAGTAGGGTGCAAAGCTCCACCAGGCACCCACAGTACTAATAGAGCACTGGTAAATATTATGGTAACTATCTGTCATTCAAATTCCCATTCTCAGGGTAAAGCCTGGTTGACTTAGAAGTTGTTGTTTTGTGAGCCCTTGTTTATATCGTATGATGCCTTCTACCATGATTTTTGGACCAGAGGATGAGCACTTTTTTGGGTGTATTATATTGTGTAATGTACAGTGAAGTCTCAGTGAGGTCAAAAACCTTATTTTAACTAAATATTGTTACTGAAAATGAGTATTTTACATTTGTAAATTAATTCATATATTTATAGAGAAATGTTTAATTTCAAAATGAAATATTTTACCTTCTTCTCCAGGACTTTAGGACAATCTGTCTCCATGTATGATCCAAGTGACGGTGACACTGCTTCTGCTATTCTCCAAATTAGGGCTCTCAAGATGTTAACAAATCTATAGCTCACCCTCCAAAATAATGTATGTCACTCTCTGCCCCTCCCTAGTCTTCCTGTTTTATTTCTTGTGTTTGGCAGCAAAAATCACTGTTCGCATAAAACTGATTAAAACTGAAAACTTCTCACTGCTTAGATCTGTAGAAGACCGATGTGCCCACAAATTATTCCCCTTCCATGTGTAGGAATTTAGGGATTATATCTCCTTAGCCAACAAACAGATTGTCGAAGTTGGAAAAAATAAAAATCAAGCTGCTTGTCTTGATGCAAACTACATCTACAGTTTACAGACTATTAACCAAATTTCAAGATTGGAAAAGGTGAAAAAAAAAGTGGAACCGTCAGGACTTCTAGAAGTGTGAACCCTTCTTTCTGGTAGGTTTTGTCTGATTATCTGAATAAACATACAGTGATACCTTGAGATACGAGTTTAATTCGTTGCTTGACGTTTCTCTTATGCAAAATTTCCCATAGAAATAAATTGAAACGTCATTAATCTGTTCCCCTCATCCCAAAACCACCACAATTTTTTTTACATGTTTATGAACAAATATGTAGACTGTATAAACATACTGTACACAGTACAGGAAAAGATAATGCAAAGAATTAAACTGGTTTAATTCATTCTATTCACCTTGAAAGTCAGAGGAAGATGCTGCCTGGAATGGAGATGGAGGAGATCGCCAACTTAAATCCTCAGTTTTTTTCCCTTTCACTTACGGTGTTTTATAAAGAGTGTTTATAAAACCACTTTTGAGTGTAGTGCACAGTGGAGTGAGTTTGGATGAGGTGACTAAATTTTCCTCCTCTCTTGTTTGGTACTTCACACATCACACTTTACATCCCGACATGTTTTATCTATGTTTGTTAGCCGGTGCTCGACTTCTTCTCACTTATTCCATCTCTTAGCATGCAGTGAGATCCTTTTTCGCACCACTAATCTCCATGGCTAAAAATCTGGAGAGCAGCAGGACTGCAGATTCAATGTCTCATACATTATTAATGGTAATAGCCAAATAAAATGATAATTTAATCACTTGATCCTCAGATCGCAATTCAAAGCATTTTTCAACATTTCACAGTTGCATAAACCACATTGTCTTCATGGCCGACTCTGGGAGAAGTTATCTAGTCGCGCTGAATGTGGAAGATTTCGGAATAATGAACTTCATTGATCTGCTGCTTGAACTGTGAATACATAACAATATAGAAATAGCAGTGTAAAATAAAAGTGTCTATTGGGAGGTGAAAGGTGGCAGATGGAGCTCCTGGGGGCCTTATGATGTGGGGCTTAATATTTCAGGACAAGAAAAGACTTATAGACTAAATTGCTGATAGCCCTTCTGTAGCATAATTACATGATGAAATACTAATGATCTGCTTACCCCATGGAGGTGGAAATAATAGTATAGCAGATACCTATATAAGTATGGCTTCTCTGTGTATAGTGGTGTAGAAACTTCAAAATAACTCTAGTCTTGCATAACAAAGATCCCTCTAGCTGGCATGGATAAGTTTGCAAATATCAAAGTTAAGAAATGCTTGTATTGGCTTGTGTTAGATAGTATAGAAGAGGGATGTATAAGGGATCTATAACACTGCACCCATGTTGGATCAAGTTGGAGTTTTCTAGAAACATAAAAACTAGATTTGTGTCTTTATTCTGATCCTGATCCAACTGAGTTCTCACCTGGAAGAACAGAATTGTACTGAAACCTTAGCTAAGTATTCTGTTTGGTTATTCTGATTCTGATTTCCTCTGTTTTTCCTTATTGTTGTGTGAACCTTTCTTTTGTTTCTCTCAATCCAAAAAGTTTCCCATGACAACACAGATAGAACTACCAACAATTGTGTCATGTATGATGAGAAATGGATCCACTAGATTTGCCGGGAGTCACACAAGATATTCTAAGAAGCTTCTTGTCTTTAGCATAAAACCCTTCCAGGTGTTTAAGGGTAAGTTTAAAATCTACAGTTAGGCCATGTTCACATGGCTTATTTGGACGAGGTTTTTGACAAGGTTTTCAGAGCGTTTTCGCTCCCAAAACCTCGACTGAAACACGCTTCTTCAAAAGAGGTTTTAGAGACATTTCTCGGTGAGCTTTTGGGCGAGGTTTTGGATGAGGTTTTGGATGAGGTTTTCGACGAGGTTTTCACCCATCCGAATTAATAGCCAGGACGAAAACCGTGTCCAAAACTGTGCCAAAAACACGCCTAAAACACGCTTCAAGAATTGACATAACATTTCTTTTTCAGTGCTTCCAAAGAAGCGTGTGAAAACCTCGTCGTGTGTGAACTACAACTAGGTTTTACATAGGAATCAATCAAATGAACTGGGGGCGTTTTGGGCGAGGTTTTTGGTGAGGAAACGCTCTGAAAACCTCGTCTAAAACCTCGTCCAAAAAAGCCGTATGAACAAGCCCTTAAGGTCTTACAGTCAAGAGACAAGCGAGACAGATACTATAGGACAAAAACTTGGTAAAACACAAGGACTACTTACTTTAATGTTGCTATATATAACATAATCATCTTTAATGTCCACATCCACCGAAGACCTAAAATAACCAACAATATATCAAAGAGTTTGTATATTGGTCAGAACAAAAGTGCTTGAGGGCATATCTGATAACAGAGCACCATGTGACTATGTGTGATATTGCTGGTGCAATCTCATGGGATTTTTTGGATTTTATTGAATGTGCTGTAGGACGGTGGGCTGTAGTATTCAGCAGTGCTAACATGTAGGATTTTAGTAGTTGACAGGAGGGATGGAAGCCTCCTAAGGGGCAAAAAGCCTTGAGAAGCAGAAAAAAATAAGAGTCTTGGACCAATTAAGAATACAGAGACAAACTTGGGAGGTGCAGCAAGAAGTTCTGGTGGCCTGAGTGCAGTAGACTTGGGCTAAACATTAGGGCTCTAGCTAACCTGTAGTCTACCAGAGTCACCTGTGCAGTGATGATCATAAGGCCCTAGTAGACTGGAGGCTAGACCTGTTTTAGCCTTGTGGGAATTTGATCAGAAGGGCCACCTGTGCAGTGATGGTGGAAGGTGCAGGACTATCAGGTCCTAAATGTTACAGGGACAGAGCACTGGGGACAACAATTTCTACTGATAGAAGAACCTTACATTGATCTTTCTGAATTTGGTTGAGCGCTGCGATAACTTTGGCTGTTTTCATATTGATTTTCTTCTAATAATGTTTCATCATTTGTTGTTGTGTTCTAAAGAAAAACAAATAATAATTAGAGATTTGAAACTCTAAGGACAAAGAAATGATTATATAATAGATTTATAAATTTAATATAATTAGACATTTAGATCTAAGACGTTCTTTGTTGTCCATAGCAACCAACCAGAGCCTATAGCAACCAATCAGAACCCTCTTTTCATTTCATACAATTCTCGATAAAAATGAAAGGGGAGCTCTGATTGGTTGCTATGGGCTCTGGTTGGTTGCTATGGGCAACAAAGAAAGTCTTAGAACAGTTTTCATACATGTGGCCCTTAGTCTTCTATGATTTGAAGTATATAAGATGGGGAAGCAGGACTCCCACAAAAAGCACTCACATAGTGGAGATTCCCGGCAGCTGGTGATGTGCGTCTTGTGGCGGCTGTAAAATATGTTTTTGAGATTTGTCTAATTAAAGATAAAATTATATATAAATCAGTGTCAGATTCAACACAATACAATTTTTACTTGATCTTGTAGACCTAAAGTGAAGGAAGGAAGGAAGGAAGGGAGGAAGGAATGAAGGAAGGAATGAAGGAAGGAAAGAGGGAAGGAAGGGAGGAAGGAAGGAAGAAAGAAAGGAGGGAAGGAAGGAAGGAAGGAAGGTAGGGAGAGAGGAGGAAAGGAAGAGAGGGTGGGAGGTAGGGAGAGATGAAGGAAAGGAGGGAGGGAGGGAGAGAGAGGAATGGAGGGAGGGAGGAAGGAAGGAAGGAAGGGAGGAAGGGAGGGAGGGAAGGAGGAATGGAGGGAGAGAGGGATGGAGGAAGGAAGGAAGGAATTAAGGAAGGAAGGAAGGAAGGAAGGGAGGGAGGGAGGAAGGAAGGAAGGAAGGAAGGGAGGGAGGAAGGAAGGAAGGTAGGGAGAGAGGAAGAGAGGAAGGAAGGAAGGGAGGGAAGAGGAAAGGAAGGAGGAAAGGAAGAGAGGGTGGGAGGTAGGGAGAGATGAAGGAAAGGAGGGAGGAAGGAAGGAAGGGAGGAAGGAAGGAAGGAAGGGAGGGAGGGACGAGGGCAAGGAAGGAGGGAGGGAGGAAGAGAGAAAGGGATGGAGGAAGGAAGACAGAAAGGGAGGAAGGAAGGAAGGAAGGGAGGAAGGAATGAAGGAAGGAATGAAGGAAGGAAGGCTATTGCTCTCTTTCATAAATGTTCTCTCTGACTTTCATCACAATTTCTTTATTACCTTAAAGAAAATAATATAATCAGAATAAAAAGAAAAAAAAAGAAAAATCCAGACGCCGTCCCCAGAATCAGAGGTAAATTCACTCTATCACCTGTAGGAGAACAAAAGAACATCATAATTAGATGAAGAGTCGCCAATCAATTGTTTTAAAAACAAAGTCTTGATTAATAATCTTGTTCTGTTTTCTGGACTCAGCTCTTATGTAGTGATTGGAACATAGAAGTTTTTATGGAGACAAACCCCACTGCTCCATAAAGTTCCCCTTTATATTTTTTTCCTCAGGGGATTTCCTTTCCAGGCATGATTTTTGCAGTTGGTGCTTTATTTTTCCATTGTGTTAAACATTTTTCCAGAAAAGCTAAATAATTTTCCATGTTATAGACACTTCCAAGAATCAACCCAATTTTATTATATTGTATCCTAAGATAACTTTACCGCCCTTACCCCTTTTCCAAGTTACTCCAAGACAAATCTTACCCAACAATCCTTCTTTTAGTTACTTACTTGCAGGCAAAACTTATCTACTGTACCTTCTAGACTGACACTTACAAACATATTAAAAACAACAGGACCCTAAAGACCTTCGGGCAGGCGACAACGTTCCAAACCCCATTCCTATATCTGTACTTTACCAACCTCAGATCCAGTGAACTATCCCGGGATTAAGTCCAGTTGTCAGGGATTAGGATTAGTTTGCCATGATCTCCACCTTGTGAAGACATGCTTTTTTATCTGCCTCTATTATATCTCTTCTATGTGAGTGTAATGGGGATATTCCAATGACCAGACATGTTGGAGTTCCCCATAATGGCAACAACTCCCGTTATTGCCATTGAGTAATTTCATCAACCAGCAGGTTACCAAATCTACAGTTTGCCCCTGAGGGCTTTATATCATAGCTTTTTCTAATCATAGTTCCCCTTCCTTTCCTCCTTTTTTTTTACTTTTTTTCCCTCTTCGGTTTTTCTATTTCTAATGATATAAAAATTTTAGAAACAATTGCAGAAACAAATGTTTGAAAGGCAAAAACTCCTATCACTAAATTTCCTGTGGATTTTCCTTCCGGGGAGGGTTCCCAGCAGTGTTGTGACGATAAATGAATATGCCCGTCCTCTCCTCATGGTGTCTATGGCAGATCTTCCCGGCTCATTGTGAAAATGACCCATCCTTCATCCGGGTGTATGAGTGACATCTGGACGGCTGCAGAGGAATCACAGCTCAGTGCAGGGAAATCACTACCATTCTTCACTGTGATGTGGACTCCAGTTGCTGCATCTAGAAAAGATGAAAAAATGCATAAACCAACTTAAAATCTTAAAAAGAAAAGTTTCACCAAAAAAAAAACCTTTTTAATTTTAAAGGGGTTTAAAATCAAACAATTTTTCTCTTTTAAAACACAATTCGATTCCTGCGTTTCTAAAAATTTAAAACACCTTTTTTCAGCCTCGCTGACTAAATTGTAGATCAGTCTTCAGACAACTGAAGAGCTCCCCCTAGAGGTGAATTTAAGGAGCCAGAAATTTATTATTTCACTTTATATGTGTGTAAAAACAGTGTACCAACCATAAAGTAAACCATAATAAGCTGGTGGTAGACACCTAAGTGCCCATTTTTTCACAACTTCTAGGAAAGAACAGGACTATAGTCTAAAAAAAGTCTGACAGTAGATTCTCACAAACCAAGACCGCAGTCTGCCAAGTTTTATCTCTTTACTTTCATGTTTCTGTACTGGAAACCCTTTGACAAATGAATACATTTTCAAACTTTCCAACAAAGTTCATGCCTCTATTTTGGCAATAGTTAAATCCCAAGGTAAATCCAATCCTTAGTTGGATACATCCCTTATTTTAGACTCAGGAGTAAAAAGGGAAAGGTGTAAACATAATGCACGACAAACTATTCTGTAAACAGCTTTTGGATGTAAAAAAAACTAAACTTGACACCAAGTGACCCCTGCTGCGCGTCCCCTTGCTGTGCGCGACCTGGGCCTGTCCAGGAATGTTTGTCCCAATCCCACCGAGGGAAGACCCTTCCACCTCTCTGTCTGCATATGTTTGTTCAAAAATGTCAGACACTGTTTGATAAAGTTATCTGATATAAAAAAAAATACACACCCTGTATTTGACCCCAAAATTTAACCCCATAACAAGTTTGGGGTAACCCTGGTTTAAAAATTTTGCGCCCCACAATGGGCAGGAAAATTGATTTTTGTGCCGTTTAAAAACATGTGTATTTTACTGAATATAAAAGCACAAACAGGCTTTAAATTAAACCCTTTGGGTTAATTTCACAGCTAAAAAATTTTTTTTTTGGGCGGGGAAAAAAAACGTTTCTTTACTAATCAACTCAGAAAAATATTGTTTAACCCTTTGGGTGTAAAAAGCGCAAAAGAAATATGCTGCCCAAAAATTACCGCTTTGTAGGTGTTAAAAGGGGGTGTATTTTACGGAACACAACAACCCAAAAAACTGTAATTAACTTCGGGTTTTATTATGCTACAGGCAAAATTTTTATTGGCGGGAAAAGGAACGTTTCTTAGGACCCAACACAGAAAAACACTTAAATTAACCCCTGATCTAAATTGCCAAAAAAAAAGAGCAACCAAAAAAATTTAAATGGATTTTATTGTAAAAAATGCTATTTCTTTAACTGAATACAACAGGAACTGGCTTAGATAAACCTTGGATGTTCAATGTGCTCAAGAACTGAGCAGATAGCATTAACATGTATATGCAGCTGCATTGGATGCACACTGGACTTCAGTTTCAATACTCCACAAAATCAGAATTAGAACGTAAGAGAAGCAGTCTCTGA
The DNA here is from genome assembly GCA_025379985.1 of Phyllomedusa bahiana. Taxonomy (NCBI): domain Eukaryota; kingdom Metazoa; phylum Chordata; class Amphibia; order Anura; family Hylidae; genus Phyllomedusa; species Phyllomedusa bahiana. The sequence continues at coordinate 29,213 of JAODAL010007590.1, forward strand.
GAAAAGCTGTGACACCCCCCAAAAATTGCTGTATAAAAGTGAGTTCTTTAGTATGAGATATCATGAGCAGCCGCGGCAGCACCTTCCCTACAAAGCACAGTGAGAGCGGTGTGAGCTGCCAGCGTCGCGCCCGGACTTATATAGTGCGGTGTACATCACAGAATCCCACCGGTCTCTGATTGGCTTCGTCTTTCCACAAGTCATGCAGGCTATGCCTTTCTTCCTCCCAGACTTCTTTGCCCCATGTAACGCCATGTGCTCGCATCCATTTTATCATTAAAAAACAGGCTTCGCTCCCGTGAATCACCCCAAATTTCGACTTCGTTCAGAATCTAAGTTTTCCTGAAATTCTAAACGAATTCCACTTCGTTAGAATCAATTCACCCATCTCTAGGTGTGGCATGCTGGCACTTGTTGTTCCATAGCTACAAGTGCCAGCATGCCACACACTGATTAGTAATTACAGTACAGGCAAGTGGGAAGAAGTGTGTGTGGATGGGTGGGACCTGTAGTTACGAACCTCCGGGTGGAGTCACGTAAGGGAGAGCAGTGTCGACACTAAAGAGCAGAGAGACTTTGGTGGCCGGGGCGGAAGCAGTAAGTCCTGCCATGCTGAGGCCAGCAGGAAGATTCAGGCGGGCAGGAGAAGTACTGTACTAGTCCTGCTGTACTGCGGCCAGCCGGAAGACAAATTGTAGAGACTTGCGGCATTCCAATGTTATGGGGCGTGACTTAGTGTTTGATGTCCCACCTCATGAGTTCCCGTTGTAACTAGTAGGCAGTCACAAGCCGGAGTGACATATGTCGGAGACTGCCTGTTCAGGGGGGAATTTCATATAGACCAGCATTTCAAATACTGTTTTCAGTGAAACAGCATCAAAATAAGATACGCTAATTATGTTAAAGGCAGTGTGGCTCTAAATACTAGCATTTTTTATTTTATATATTCTATGCCAGCTGTGACCTAACATAGTTATTGGCTATAATTTACGGCACTTTCCAGTGCAAATTATAATAAATTTATCAGGCTGCTGAAAGTCATGTCTTCTCCTGTTAAGTCCTGCCTTCATTATTTGAAAGATAGCAAGATCAGCATAAACCATTAAAAAATTGCACATTTTTGCACAGACTCAGCTTGTGGAATGTTTTAGAATTTGCAACAGGGGTTTCAACTCTTGCATGCAAAGGCAGGAGTAATCCATTGACACATTTTCCTTATAGTCCCTTCATATCAATAGTCTGCAGATATACCCTATATACTCGAGTATAAGCCGTCTTTTACAGTACATTTTTTATGTTGAAAAGCCTCCCTCAGCTTATACTCAAGCTCAATGTATCCAAAGTACAACTGACTTCAGCCGAAGGTGCTGGAGTATACTTCCGGGACCTGTGATAATGTCACATGAAGGGGGGAGTCATGTGATGATGCTCAGTGTATGCAGAAATCTGCTGTACTGGTTGTGATCACTGCTGGATGAGCTGAAGCAGAGCTGTGGAAGTGTGTGTTATATGTGCCTGCAGCAGAGATGTGTGTAATGTGCATGTAGCTGAGCCTTATGTGTTTAATGTACATATAGCTGAGCTGTGTGTATTATATGTGCCTGCAGCAGAGCTGTGTGGAATATGCATGTAGCTGGGCTGTGTGTGTAATGTTATTAATTACTGGGGACAATCATTTCATACATTGTGGCACCAAGTCCTCTAGTTGCTGTTCTTTGCTATGGCTTTATGTCCTGGTTAATGAAGGGGGCATCACTTACTTACTTGCTGAATTTTCAACCCTAGGCTTATACTCGAGTCAATACGTTTTCCCAGTTTTTTGTGGTAAAATAAGGTGCCTAGACTTATATTCGGGTCGGCTTATACTCGAGTATATTCGGTGTATAGTTCTTAGATATGTGTAGTCCTCAGGAGATACTGTGCTTACAGAAGTCTAGTTCTATATCCTAGATGCCCTGTGTGAGTATTTGGCTCCACTCTAAATATTGTAATTAATTCTTATAATGTCAGTTTACATTTCTTATTCCATCAAAAGATAAAAAGACAGGAAATTTACCATGATCATACATTGCATATACATGTATACAGGCAATATACACTAATACAGTTACACATTGGTAATAGTTATTTGTATTGTGAAAAATAATATGATTGTTGTTGTAACATTCTTACTACTATTTGGACAAACTGCTATATTTTATGTTAAAAAATCTGGAAAAATGCACTTTATACCCAATGCTCTGCTTGTTTTTCCCCTGGTGATATACATACACAGCACAGGTATCTCTATCAGGGCGGACTCTCCACTACCCACAGCATTTCTTGCAGCACAGGAATAGGGCTCCATGTCCCAGGTCACGTTCCTCACTGTCACCTCTCGTCTCTTCTGGTAATTTGGGTTACCCCATTGTACCATTCATACTCTTCTACATCAGGGTTGGAGAAGCTGTTACATTGTAACCTCACATCACTTCCTTCCATCACTTCATCCTTCCCAATGATGGTGACAGTCACATTTTTGGGGGAATCTGCGGAAGGAAATAAAATAAGGGGTGCAATGATGAATTCTACAAATAAAAAAACTGAAAACAATGTTACAGATTTTATTTATTAAGCAGATTGACCTCAAATATTGTACTTGTACAACACATGGGGTGCTGGGCTTCAATCCACTGTATTATAAATGTATAGTGCAGATTGAGGCGGGGTTCTCTCATCGTGTTGTTGCATGCCCTTCAAGTTAAATGGTGGTGGTTTGGTGATTAACTTCAGTGACTTTACAATGAAGTTATTACGCAACCATCTGAAAATTCAACAAAATGCAATGCAGTAAACTTGACTTAGAACAGAAGATTGGTCCTTACGTTGTAGTTAAAAAATGCAAGAGTAAATTCAACAAGATTTGAAATGATTTTTTATTGACTTCTCGATTTTCAGCCAGTTTTCCAAATCAGAGTTGGTTACCAAATTATTTGTCCTTTTAATACAGTTGAAAAATGCAACAAAAACAAAATTAACATGCGGTGTGAGAACTCAGCCTAAAACTCCTGCAATCTAGCAGAATCAAGTCAGGAGAGGTGATGTTCTGCAAGGAGAAGACATAAGTGGTCTACAACCACTTCTGTTCTTTTTTCAACAGTCTTCATAGCGTTCAGTGAGCACAGCGATGCTGCCTCTATTGGACCTTGTAATTATGCAACTATATTATTTTTCTGAATTACTCGCTTACTAGATTCAAAAAGTCACGATGCACTCAACACCTTCATGTTTCTGGTTCCCAGAACACATATTGCTCTACTCTCCCCGCTCCTGCTCCGCTCCCTAACTCTGGTCAGCTCATGTGCAGGTGCTCTGACTCTCTGAGTTTTAAAGGGCCAGAACTCCACTGATTACCCTTTATTAGATCCTTTCCCCTTTTCTCCATCACTAGTGAATTCTACAAATAAAAAAACTGAAAACAATGTTACAGATTTTATTTATTAAGCAGATTGACCTCAAATATTGTACTTGTAACAACACATGGTGTGGGCTTCCAATCCACTGTATATGTAAATGTAATAGTGCAGATTAAGTTCGGGGTCTCACGTCGTGTTGCTGCATGCCCTTCAAGTTGGATGGAGGTGGTTTTGTCATTAAATTCAGTTACTTTACAATGAAGTTAATTACGAAACCATCTGAATTCAACAAAAATGCATGCAGTAACTTGACGTGAGAACAGAAGATTGGGCTCTTACGTTGTAGTTAAAAAATGCAAGAGAAATGCAACAAGAGTGAAATGATTTTTTATTTGACCTCGATTTCACCAGTTTTCCAAATCAGAGTTGGTTACCAAATTATTTGTCCTTTTAATACAGTTGAAAAATGCAACAAAAACAAAATTAACATGCGGTGTGAGAACTCAGCATAAAACTCCTGCAATCTAGCAGAATCAAGTCAGGAGAGGTGATGTTCTGCAAGGAGAAGACATAAGTGGTCTACAACCACTTCTGTTCTTTTTTCAACAGTCTTCATAGCGTTCAGTGAGCACAGCGATGCTGCCTCTATTGGACCTTGTAATTTGCAAAAATTATTTTATGAATTACTCGCTTATTGATCAAAAAGTCACGATGCACTCTACACTCATGTTTCTGGTTCCCAGAACACATATTGCTCAACTCTCCCCGCTCCTGCTCCGCTCCCTAACTCTGGTCAGCTCATGTGCAGGTGCTCTGACTCTCTGAGTTTTAAAGGGCCAGAACTCCACTGATTACCCTTTATTAGATCCTTTCCCCTTTTCTCCATCACTAGTGTATTGGTATATATTTCTAAGTGCCTAGTATCTATATGTTTATGCTATCCAGACTTCAATGTCTGCACATTTTGCCTGCTTCTCCTGTACCATGCCAGCACCTTTTCTGTCACCGCAAGTGGCCACGGCAGGAGAATCGGCCTGGGAGGCCCCTGCAGTGTAGTCCATTCCGAGTTGCAACAGGCTCTGGTGAATACTAGGGGGTTCCTTAGGCAACACTGAAGATATGAAACTTTGATACAATGTAAAGTAGTCAGTGTACAGCTTGTATAAGAGGGTAAATGTAAGGTGCCCTCAAAATAACTCAACACAATGTCTAAACCGCTGGCAACATAAGTGAGTACAACCTTAAGTGACAACAAAAGTGAGTACACCCCTAAGTGAAAATGGACAAATTGTGCTCAATTTGCCATTTTCCTTTAACTGTGTCATGTGACTTATTAGTATTGTAAAGTCTCAGGTGTGAATGGGGAGCAGTGTGTGTTAGATTTGGTGTTATCACTCTCACATTCTCTCACCTATATCACCTCAACAAAGAAAATCAAAGTAATCTATTTGGAAAACATCTGCATTCACTGTTCCCTACATGTGAAAGCTAATCCTTATAATAAGACAATAAATAATATATTATATATATATAATATCTATATATATATATATATTTAATATATATATAATATAATAATATATATATATATATATACATATATTATATATATATATATTTATAATTTATATAGATATATATATTGATATATATATATATATATAATATATTAGTATTGACAAGGCACGAGGGGCCCTTGTTGATGTCGATACTTGTACAACCGAGGGTTCTGTCTCGGTGGAAGAAAAGCCTGTTAGCCATACGGTCGGTACGATATGGTACTGGACATTGTTTTGGTAATAGTACTGCCTGAATTAGCGAGTGGAATCTGGGTCAGGCTTTATTGGACAATTCAAAAGAGCAGGGTGTGTATTGCTCCAGGTATCCAGTCCAGGCCTGGTTTTGAGGCCTACTTAAGCAGGTAAAGCAGGATGTGTGGGGTGTTTTTTTCTCAGTCAGAGAGTTTGGCCTGACTGGGGACCAAGAGGCTGGAAGTCTGTGCCTGCCGCATAGCCGTCCACTATATACCACATCCCCTTGATCTGTGTGGGGAACCGCACGCCCAAGGAAACTACAAGAGACTGTTAGTGATTCCACAAGGACTTTATATGTTTATTGTGTGGGGCTGAAGTGTAAGCCTGTATGCCTTGTTATTACCGTTTGCCCTGTGAAACTCTGGCTAAATAAACGCCGAGAATGAGTTTAAAAACGAACGCCCAGGACGGTGGTGTTTTTTTCTTGCTACCCCCTGAGATACATCCCCACAAGTGTAGGAGGACTCGGGCACGAACCCGCTGTACATGCCTGGGTCAAAGCAGCAGTGCCGAGCCAAGCTACAACGCCATCATGGAGGAGCTCATTAAGCACCTTGTCACGCAAATCTGCAGCAGCAGCAAACCACACGCAGCCAGCAAAAGCTCATGTGGAAGCCATACAGGCCTCAGAAGCAAGCCACAGAACAGCAGCAAAAGGCTCCATACTGAAGCCCTCAGTTGCAGCAAGCAACCAACCAGCTGCTGATGCATCAGAATGGCTAGATATTAACGGATGCCGTGCGGGCCCTGGGAACTCCAGCTCGCCAACACTTGACGAAGGACTCGGGCTAGAAGGACCGTCAGGGAGGCCCCTGCCAGAAGATGACTCCCGGAAGATGACATCGAGGCGTACCTCACGGAGTTTGAACTGGTACGCCGACCGGGAGGTCGCTAACCCGCCGGAGCAATGGCTGAGTGCTGGCCACCTATTTAACTGGGGAGCCCCAAAAGGCCTAATTATGACCTTCGCCTTAACAGGATGCAAAAGAGTACTCAAAATTAAAAGCGAGATCCTGGCGCGTCTGGGTGTACGTTGGCGGTCCGGGCCCCAGAGGTACACCAGTGGGCGTACGAGTAATGAGTCAAACCACCGAGGTCTTCAGCTATGATTCGACTTGTTCACGTCTGGTACATATACAAAGTGGCCTCTGCAGCCATGAGAATTAGCTCCCCTGCGTAATGGTCGAAGAGTGGTTTATGACCGATTCATTCACTCGCATCCGCATTCTGTACAATGCTGGGTTGCGCAGGAGTTGATCCCCAGACGGCAGATGACCTAGTTGTCTCGTAGAGAGATTCCACGCTATGGATAATCCCCTGGGGGCCCCGATGGAACCTGAAAACCCTTACTGTGGAGGGGCCGGAGAGACTGGACCTAACCGAAGCCAGGAGCTAAGACTCCCCGGGAGGGTCGGGCCAAGGTCAGGGAGGCCCAGAGCCGGTGCCATATAAAGGAATGCCCAGTGATATTGTGTGCTGGAGATGTCGGGTGCCCAGGACATATAGCGGCTCTTTGTCCGCGTCATCGTTGGAGCCCATGGACTGCACTAACCGGCAACCCGCCAGCGATTATCATCTCTTTTCACATCCCCAATGCAGTTCTGTGGCAACTCAATGGGGAGCAACCCCAGATATGTAAAATGAACAGTGAATGAGCACCAAGGGATCTCGGGGCTACTGACCAGGAATTTAGTCACTCTCATATCGGACTCACTCCCACATCATTGTGTTCTAGCAGGTACTCCCCGGGAAAAAAAGTGGGGGTCACATGTATCCACGGGGACGCCAAGGGTTTACCCAGTGGCCCAGGTTAAACTTGAGACAGGCTGGGGGACCGTGTCACAACAATGTTGGGGTTGGTGCATGGTTCTAATTGTATACGGATTTGGATTTATGGCCTAACTGTCCTCTTGTTCTGGGACCTGTGGCAAAATCGTCTCTGCCAAGTCCTCACACAGTGCTTGGAACCATGCTACGGGGAGGGACCCTAAGACAACCCACGAGTTTCGCTTTTCAGGTCCTGGTGATGGTAGATAATGAGGTAAGAAGTCTCATCAGACGAGCCTGAGTCTCCCCTGAGTTGGGGGTATCTAAGACAAAATTTTGTAGCCGCCCAAACTGCAGACTTGACCCTAAAAGAGGGGCACGGGAAAACCATGATGGTTCTCATGGGGTACCCCAGGAGTCGGGGCTGAAGAGCGGTTTCCGCATTTTGCACTGAACCACAATCTGTTATACAAAACCGCGTCACCAAAATCAGGCAAGGGACGAGTTTTTAGAGCGAGTTATTGGTTCCTGGCTCCCTAAAGGCGTATGGTCCTGGATATGCCCACTCCCATGTGTTGGGGGGTCCATTTATTGGGCAGACAAAACGCTCGAGAGGTTTACTACAATCATTATCTATTGGCAGATGTTATCGGGAGATTAGGGATTTCTATTCTGCCCAATCTTGTCCCACCTGCCAGTCACCCTCCCCGTTAACAATCATTTTCGTAGCCCCTCTGGTGCCGTTACCAAAGCATTGAGGTCCCTTTTGATAGGATTAGCGATGGATCCTGGGTAGGCCAATTGGTGAAAGTCAGCGAGAGTCCACCAATACATTCCTGTCAATTGTTTGATTACGCCACCCTTACCCGGTCAGGACATCCCTCTCAGTAACCCATCACCCGGAATATTGGAAAGAGAGCTTCTCTATGTCTTCTCCTAACTAGGAATTCCCAAGGAGAACTTGATACAGATCAGGGAACCACCATCATTTCCAGGTAATGAGGTAGCTGTGCAAAGTGGTTGAAAGTGACGCACCTTGTGCACCTTGCAGTCTACCATCCACAGACTGACGGTCCCCTTGTTGGCGATGATCGTTTAAAAATACTAAACAAGACCTTAAAGGCCATGCTGAAGAAAGTGGGGTAAGAAGAAGGGATTGACGGTATTGGGACTGTCTCCTGCCGTACATGCTCTTCTCAATTAGATAGGTACCCCAATCCTCCACAGGGTTCTCACCTTTCGAGCTTTTTGTATGGAAGCCATCCTAGGGGACTCTTTAGATTGGCCAAGGAAACTTGGAAGAGTGAAGTGTCACCGTCCCTATAAGGGTAGCGTTGGTTGAGTGAGTTTGGAGAGCGTAGTCGAGCATGTGGCCCAACTGCAGGAGAGGATCAGAGTGATGCCAAAATTTGTCAAGGAGCATCTTCTTCAGGCACAAGAAGCTCAGGCCCGGATCTATATTAGGTCTGCTAGGATAAGGCATTTTATTTATTTATGCCATCATTGAGAAAGAATGCCTGGCCATAAAGTGGGCATTGGATTCCCTCAGTACTAACCTGTTAGGAAGGAAATTCAGGCTAGTGTCTGATCATGCCCCACTCATGTGGATGCGGAGAAGAAGGGGTAATAATGCCTCGAGTACCGCTGGTTCTTGCCCTGCATGATTTTGCGTTCACAGTAAGCATAGGCCAGCAAGCAGCAGGGAAATGCAGATGCCCTCTCAAGAGTGCACAGTCTGGTGGCTGAAGGTGCCCAAAACGCCCCCAGTTTTGGGCAGAGGGTGGGGGGGTAAGTGAAGAAGGCACGAGGGGCCATTTTGATGGTCGATACTTGTCACCGATGGTTCTGATCTCGGTGAAGTAAAGCCTGTTGCCATGAACGTCCGGTATCATATGTTACTGACATTTTGTTTTTTTAGTAGGACTGCTGGAATAGCAGTGGATGTGGGTCAGGCTTTACTGGAGCAATTCAAAGAGCAGGGTGGTGGATTGCTCCCAGGTATCCAGGCCTGTTTTGAGCCTACTTAAGGCAGGAAAGCAGGAAATGGGAGGGGGTGTATTTTTCTCATTCAGAGAGTTGGCCTGACTCGGGACCAGAGCTGGAAGTCTGTGCTGCCGCATAGCTTCCCACTATATACCACATTCCCCCTGATCTGTGTGGGGAATCGCACCCAGGAAAACTACAAGAGACTGTGAGTGTTTCCACAAGGACTTTATATGTTATTTTTGTGGGCTGAATGTTAAAGGCCTGTTATGCCTTGTTTTCCGTTTGCTGTGTAACTCTGCTAAATAAAACGCAGAGAGAGTTTAAAAAACGTACTCCCCCCCAGGAACGCGGTTGTTTTCATGCTACCCCTGAGATACATCCCCAGCAATATATAATATATATAGTTGCGACCGAGCGCCCACGACTCCTCGAGGGCGCCGCGCAGCTCTGCCCGTTCCCCCCGAGGAGTGCCGCCGCTGCCGTGTTGTCGGGCGGCGGGCGCACTCGCCTCCACGCGCGCCAGTCTTACCCGGCCGCGCTTTACCTTTGTCCCCTGCAGTCTCCTTCTGTCCGGCGCGCGCCGTCCCTGTGATCTAAGGCGCGCGCGCGCCGGCTCTGTGAGATTTTAAAGGGGCAGTGCGCCGTTTAATTGGGTAATTGCCGGGCACTGCCTTCTATTTCCACACCTGAGCTCCGCTTACGCCCGCTCCTTCCGGATCTTTAGTGCCTTGCACTATCGGAGAAAAGCATTCCCTATTGTCTCTGTCCTGATCTACCGTGTGTCCTCTTGACCACGAATCTCTGGGCCGCCTGCCCTGACCACGCCTGCTGTCCACGACCACGAACACATAGCTGGCCTGCCTCTGACCTTCTCCTGACCCCGACTACGAGACTGCCTGACGATTTCTTGCACCACGCTATACTTCGGCGCCACCGCAAGCAGTCACGTCAGGGTAACCCCGAACCCTGGTAGACTCCCGCCGCAGCAAGTCTCTGGTGAAAACCGGGACCTACTAGATTCCTTCCCTGCCGTGGCTTACACATCGCTTGTGGTGGTCCAAGTTTGGATCCACTTCCTTCCGCGTCCGGAACCGTAACAAAATATATATATATATATATATATATATATATATATATATATATATTATATATATATATATATATAATATATATATACAATTCAAAATATTTGATAGCTTAATGATAAAATCAAATCTGTGATTAAGGTTGCATGGGTGAGCTGTTTTTTCATGTGCTTCTGTTCCTTGCCTTGTGGGAAACTGTTTTCTCCCCTTTATATAAATTCCATTTTGTATAATCCACACTGGACATTGCAACTAACATCCCACCTGTAACCAATACGCATTCAATGAAAGATGTGAATGATTGCAGGAACCAGGTTATTACTGTATATTAACAGATATATTAGATAAACGACAAAATTCTGGTGTGTCATGCACTTTGAAACAACAGTTTTGGGACTTAGAGAAACTACTAAGGAGATGAAGATTTGGTGGGACTTTACTACCCTCAAAAAATATGTTGAGAAACAAATGAAACCAAGAGAGTTAAGGATAAAGAAGGTTCCCACCACCAAATATCCTGAGCCTTTTTTAGTCCAATGGGACGCTATGTTCATTAAACTTTATGCATTTGATTTTATCAGCTGAGGAGATTTCTTTAAATTATGTAATAGCACAAATCAGGGAGACTCAGGAGAATATTCAACTTCATGTTATTTTACATGATTTCCAGGAAATGGATAAGAGTCTAAAAGCAAATCTACAGGAACTGAAAAATAATATAGTGGCTATAAAAAATCCAAATTTGAACATAATGTTCAAGACTATGAATCCATTGCAGCCAATGAATGGCAAAAATCCTCTATTTTCACCCTAAAGTCAATTTTGAGAAGATTGAGATCAAAATATTGGAATCAAGGATGGAGGATGAGCTTTGGTTTCCTGGATTTAGCAAACACAGAAGAATTTGGTCCACATAAAAGTAGCAGCTCTCAAGATGAACAACAACCACAACAACAAGGGCCCAACAATATCACAATCCCACATAAGGACATACATCAAAAAATGTACAAGAAGAGGGTGCCGAAAATTCAGAGAGACGCTATCCACAGTGCAATCAGAGGAACCAAAACAATCCGGATGGTTATTATCAATTTATCTTCATATATTATATATGATACTGAAATTGGTTTGTTGTCCAAGGGTTTAGAATTTGCTCCTACATATGACTTTGATCTTTACCAAACAATCAGAGATATTAATCGCTTTGTCAGACTTCTAACAGTCAAAAAAACATTTCTCAGGAACAGACAACCATGGTCGTGACATTGCATCTATTGGTGAAGACCGAAGTTATATACACACAACCCAACTGTCTGTCAACTCTAATTCTGTTTAAGGATATTTTGGTTGTTAAAATGTTACAAGATCTATGTGATGAAAATAAAGCAGACGATTCACAGAAAACTTGTGAAAAATCTGCTTTCAAAGTATCCAACCAATATTTCCTTTGCAGTCTAGGTCAAATGTAATTAATGGCTTCCAGCAATAGGTGAAAGATGAGATCATCAAACTTTATCAAAAAGAGTCAAATAGAAGAATTGATAGATAGTCTTACACGGAGTTAATATAGTGCCATTAAAACTTTAGAAAACAACCAAGACCTAATAATACATGAAGCGGATAAGGGATGAGCTATCATTCTTATGGACAAGGGTCTATATGAATCACTTAATGATGCTATAAAGTGTGGTAGCGTTACTTACAGTATAGACAGCTTGTCCATGATTCACAATTTGAGTATAAACAGATATTTAAAACACTATTAGATGAATGCTTGTCTCTCAATGTTATCACTCAATCTGAATATGACTATACTGTATATTGGTCCAGGACGTAATATCACCTATTTTTCATTCATTACCGAAAGTTTATAAAGATAAATCTCTGCCTCCTATGCGCCCAATAGTAGCAGGGATAGGATAATTAATTAACAACTTTGTAATGATTATCTTTAAATGATGGTAAATGTCCAGGCAACTTGAAAGACACCAAAACGATTTTAAATATCCTTCGGAATATAACTTGGAAACAGGGTTTCAGCTGGATAAGATGTGACATTGAGTCACTATATACCAGGAGCCCACATAAATTTGTCCTTCAGGCTTTTTCTTTCTGACTGTACAAATTCTCGAGTTATAACAGTGATGACAATTTTCTGTTGATGGCTATTCAATATTTGTAAGTGCACAATTTTTTAAAATACATTTTACTTGCAGTTGATTGGGACATCTATGGGGCCAAATTCTCCCCTTCCATTGCAAATATATTTGTTTCAAAGTGGGAAGAGAATTATACTTTCTCTGATTTGAATCCTTTAAAAAATAAAATCAGAAAACATCTTATAAAGAGAAAATGCTCTGATTGGGCTTTAAATAGAACAGCGTTTATTTGTAATAAATGAGTCAGAAAAGATCTGCTGAGCTATAATAACAGAAAGAAAAATATGTCTGAAAGTAACCAATGGTAACAACTTTCAGCAGACAGTCCAAAGAAATACAGTCATTACAAAATACTTACCATTGTTGTTGCAGGATGTTGATCTGAAGGAGATTGTTCAGAAAGGAGAGTGGTTTTCTATGAGAAATTCTACCCCTCTGGGATCACTTCTATTCCCTTTTTTTGTGTGCTGAAATGCACTTTTTATTTCTACCACTTTGGAATACAAGCGACTATTTTAATTAAATTCATTCCAGTTTTTATGGGACATGAAATGACCCAAAAAATCCAATTTTGGCGTTTGGAATTATGTTATATTTTAATAGATCGGACTTTTTCAGACGCGGTGACACCAAATATGTGTAACTTTTTTATTATTTTATTTTTTTATTTGTAAAATGGCAAAAGGGGGGTGATTTGAACTGTTAATTTTTTTACACTTTTTTTACTTTAACTTTGAGTGCCCCTAGGATGCTTCACCACTAGGGAGCGCGATTATTTTTACAGCCTAATGCATTGCATTACAATGCATTAGGGTATACAAAGATGGCGGTCTCCTCACTTCTTGCCTGGGGTTGGAAGTAGCAAAATCGAAAACATGGTGGGGATAGAAGCCTTCACAAGGCGTCCAGCTGGCATGTTAAGGGATCCTACCACGGTGTCCCGATCGAAGTGAGGAATAGTGTGCGGCACTGTTTCTCATTGATTTAGATGCCGCAACCATCTTTGCCACGGCGCCAAAGGGGTTAAACAGCGCGGGATGGTGCCGTGCCCTTCTACGCTGTAACCACTGCTGCGATCCCACTACAAATTCCCTTAGCAGCAGTAAGACGTACTCATATGTTAAAGCGGTAGGGTTAACGTAGCACCCACAGGGTTTAAACCCCCAGAAAAATTTTTTGGCATTAAAAAATTTAATATTTTTGTATATTTTCATTTTAATTGTGTTATGTGACTTAATATAAGGTGGAGGTAAGGGAGGTATGCTAGTTAAATAGAAACACCTATGTGTAGATCTTTAATTATGATTAAGGACTCTGTAGGATCAGAAACGCGTATGCGAGGTCCTGTTCATCTCTTTTTGGTGTTTCCCCCTTTTTTATATGGTATTTAAAAAATTTTATGCATTTATTTTTTCAATAAAAAACTGGATTTTATGGAAGATTTAGCAGTGCTGGTTTCCATATCTATTTTTCTTGGATCTTCCTGTGCTTTAAAGGACAACAGTTTATCAAACACGCAAAGGGTGAGCTGTTTCCATTTTTTTTTTCAAAACTAAATTTAACACAGCTGTTACCTATTCACACCTCAGATCTTGTAAAACTAATAAGTCACATGACACCACAGAGGAAAAATAACAAATTGGGCACAACTTATCCATTTTCACTTAAGGTGACAAAATTTTTTTTGTCACTTATGGTGTATCACTTTTTTTGCCGTGATTTAGACATTTATGGGTTTTTAGTTCTTTTTACGGGACCCAAATTTCCCCTGTGATCAACTGTGCACTGACTACTTTCTTTTTATCGTGTCAGACTTCAGTGTTGTCCCATGAAAGATAGAAAACAATATTTCAAAAAGTGAGGGGGGTACGCAATTTGGGATGCTGTATATAATGTGAGGGGTGTCCTGACTTTTGTGAGATGCTGTAGGTGCGGGTCCCAGAGAGTGATACAACCCCTTTAAGACAAAAAGAAAAAAAAAAACACTAATTCCTTATCTGTGTCCCAAAGTGGCTGATAGTTTTTTCCCCAAACCTAAATAGTACACCCAATTTTTTGGGTTCTGATCTTCGTTTTTTCCCATTAGGAAACGTACCGTGAATGAACAGGACCCCCATCACCTATAGGAAGGGATAAAAGTCGTTCTGTTTTTTATCCAGGGCCCCCTTTTTAAAAAATCCTTGTTTTGAGTCAAAAACCTGACCGGGTTTTTTCCATTGTAGAAAAGGAGACTAGGCCGGGTGTGTTTGCTCTAAATTTAAAAGGGTGGCTTTTCCTTTCTTATTTATCAGGATAAAAAGAGAAAATTTTTCCGGGAAAATCTGAAAAAGTGTAGGACAAAATGTTATGTGTTAAGTATGAAAATGTTTACTTATTCATTTCACTCTTTCATATAGTGCCAACATACGCCACAATGCAGTACAGAGATTTTCATCACTCACTGTCCCTATTTGGGCAGAAACCAAAATTTGAATAGATTTTCATTATTTTTTTCTTTGCAGTGTGGAAGGAAACCCATGTAATCACAGAGAACATACTAATTCCATGCAGATTTAAAAAATTTTGAGTTTTCACATGGCATTTGTCAGGGCGTATATCACACTAATGTGTGTGCACTATAGCCCCCGTTTCAAAGAATGGGGCCACCATCCCCTGCCTTTTACGACATTCATTCTCCCGGCATAAAACGCCAGGAAGAATTGACATGTTCGTTCTTTCCTCAGGTGCGTATTGTGCGCTGGGGGAAAGAACAGGTAATTATAACTCTCAGTGAGATCTATGAATCACCGTAATGTCGGCCCGTGCTTCAGGCGTATTGAAGCGCAATTAAACACCAAATTGCAGACCGACATTACTCCATGTGTACGTACCCTTAGTTGAACTGGAATCCATAAGCCCAAGTGCTAAAAACTGCCCCACCCCCACCTCCGCTGCACAAAATATAGGAAACATCCACCAGTCACACCCGTGATAACTGCCCCATACATCTCACTAACATCCAGATGGTGAGCAGGGAGCAGGGGCAGATGGAGGATTTGGTGCAGGATCTGACTACACAGGGTTTGTCTGTTTCCTGTTTCTTACAAACAAGTGAAAATCATTTTCTACAATTGTCATTAATGGAATATTTACCTGTGACAAAGAGAAGGACAGTTCTAGATGGTACATAATATGAGGGCCCTTTATATGTATATACTGTGATCCCTGGGTAATATGTGCCGGCATCTCCTTCTCTCACAGGATCTATCCTCAAGGCACAGCTGTTATCTAACGGCACCAGTGAGGTCCGACCTTTATATTCCTCCTTTACTGAGGATGAGTCCTTGGTGTTCAGGATATCCAGATAACCAGCAGCTTTGTATATGTACCATACAGGGCTGGACGTTCCCGAGGTCCCGGCAGGATGATATGTACAAGGGATCTCCACACAGGAGCCGATCAGAGCAGTAATAGTAGAAGGGAACGTCCACTCCTGACCTCCAGATCCCAGATAGAAGCCTGGAGACAATGACACAACATGAGGCTGCAGTTACAATGTTGCCTTCTATCTGGTTACATCTGAAGACTGAGCTGATGTTACCTTGGAAGATGATGAGAAGAAACATCTCCTTTACACCGGCCATTGTCTACTGTCTGTCAGTGACTGAGAACATCCAGACTTAGTCATGGACACATCTCCTGCCAGATCTGAAGAATGAATGACAGAAAAGGAGATATGAGACTCTCACATATAATAATGACTCCTATCAGCAGTGAGATCTATACAGATTCTGATATCATAGCTGCCGGCTAAAATACACAAGTTCTGTACATTTTCTAAATTAGACTTCTCCCACAGGTGAAGGCCCCTCCTCTTTGTCTATATGCAGCATTTCCCTGATATTTTCTTCAGCGTCCTTTAAATTTACATATCTAGCTGCATTCAAAACATCATAACTGTTAGTATATTTGTACATATCGCCCTCTAGAACTTGTCTAAATCTTAGATTAACCTTGGCAATGAGAATAACACAGTCTCGGCACTGCTGCTCCGCAGTATTCCTCCATAATCAGTGACCCACGTGAACCTTCTTATTTATGAATGACTCTGTGGTGCTCAGTGAACAAACAGATAGACATCAATCACTCGAACTAGGATAAAGAATGGAATTCACGGCACTCACCAGGTCCTTAAAGTCCTTCTTTATTGCGGCAATAACTCAATGTGGAGGGACAAACACTGGATACACAGTAGCAGTAGTAAATCTTAGATTAGTTTTCCTTGTCAGTCAAATAACATTGTATACCTAAAGGGGTTTCCTCACTACAATGGTCAGCTTTTAACATGCAAAGACAGGTTATTGAAATTTTTTTCTAGATACATTGCTTTTTTGATTATGCTTTAGTTACGAGATAAAGAATAATTTATCTGATCTTAGAGCACACACATTTCTCTGGTTACCGACCATCTCTCCCCACCTCTCTGCTCTCTCTTATCTTTTAAATGTGAAAGAAATTTATAAAGTGTAACAGGAATAGCTAGGAATAGCAGAACTGATGGGTCAATTGCTGCTATAGATCCACAAAAAGCCTGAACAGCATGTGTGATTCTAAAGCTGGCTCTGGCACTCTGAAACTGCATGGTGAGAAAACCCGTATAAACCAGTTTTTCCATCACTTCCAGTCACCCGGTGTGCAGAAGCATGGATCCATTCAAGTGAATGAGGCAAGATTTCACTCCCTTCACAGCAGTGACATATCTTCTTAGTGTTGAGTGATTGCGTTGGCATCGAGATCTCGATAGTCTTTGTCGGCCCTATCGATAAGGTTTTTCGTAAGAGCATCGATTAGAGCGGGACCATTTAAAGTCTATGGGGAGCAACAACACCTTCATTTTAACCCAAACAGGCTGGAAAAAAACTAAATTAACATCCACATCAAAATCAAATGGATACGTGCTACATCTTAGGCACCCACTTAGGTTTTAAAAAAGTCACAGAAAAAAAGTCACAACCATTTACATCCCGCTTGTCCACACCCCGACCCTTAAAACCGCATCACCCACAAATTAAAAAGTGCCAGAAGGCAGAGATTTGAACCATCATTTTTCTTAACTGGGCATTTAATACCCTGCCTGGGGAAAGCAGCTGAGCCCAAACCTGCATGACCCCCACATTTAAAATAGTGCCGCAAAAGGAGTCTTTCAACCACCATTTTAGTTTTCACGTGGACATTGACTATACATGTCATGGGCCACAGCATGAGCCCCATACTGACATGACCCCCACATTTAAAAAGTGCCGGAAAAAGGAGTCTTTCAACCACATTTTAATTCTGACAATGGACATTTGACTAAACCTGTCCTGGTCACAGCATGAGCCCCAAACCTGCATGACCCCCACATTTAAAAAAGTGCCGGAAAAAGGAGTCCTTTTCATCACCATTTTAGTTTTCACTATGACATTGACTATACCTAGGTCCTGGGCCACAGCATGAGCCCCAAACCTGCATGACCCCCACATTTAAAAAGTGCCGGAAAAAGGAGACTTTCAACCACCATTTTAGTTGAACTGGACATTGACTATACCTGTCCTGGGCCACAGCATGAGCCCCAAACCTGCATGACCCCCACATTTAAAAAGTGCCGGAAAAAGGAGTCTTTCAACCACCATTTAGTTTCACTGGCACACTGACTATACACTCTTCCTGGGCCACAGCATGACCCAGGGCCGTATTAAGTTGGTGCGGTGAAAGCACCAGGCTGGCGTCCGACATCTATAAACACGCGGTTAAAATGCCCGCTGACGCAGCAACAAAACTGTCGTTGCGAAGCAGTGCTGAAGCGGACAGTGGTGAGAATCTCCATCCTTCCTCTGTACACAGTAAATACCTGGTAGCGCATGCCGCTCCGTATGAGTGTGACCAAATGAAGCATCACTTCAGGAAATACTGGTGATAAAACGCTCCCAGATACACCTGTGCCCTTTATCCTTGCATTCTTTTTCTCATTTTACTCAACGTGCTGGAGGAAATTGTCTCTGTACTTTGTTCTCTGTCCGTGCTCCATATCCCATGTCCTTCTAATAACCTACATCTGGTCAAGTATTTTCCTGTACCTCCCTTGTACAATTCAGAGGGATTTTTTTTTAACCAAGCTATTCTTTGTACATGCAATATTTTAGTACTTAATTCTAAGAAAACTCTCCTTTTAAAATAGGATGGAATCCCACCAGGTCTTTGTTTCTCTTTTTTTCCATTGTATTAAATGTGTTGTCCAATATAGGGATTGAGATTGCTATGTTAACCCAGATCGCCATGCGCAAAAACAAGTTCATTTTGCAATATGTTCCATAAACAGAGTCCATACCTATTCCTGGTTCTGACATCACCATCACACTTGAGCCACTCTTGACAATTGTGAAGAACAAATGTCTGTTAGAAACAACATTTTTTAGAATAGGACCTGTAGTATAGCTGCATGTCACAGCAAAATGCCCCCAAAAATTCAAAGCATGACCCTTGCATGGACACACTTTTTGGACTAATGTGTAAGAACCAAAATTGGATCATTGCATTTAAACAAGCAAAACATTTTTTAGAATAGGACCTGTAGTATGCTGCATTCAAAAGCAAAATGACCCCAAAAATATAAAAATGACCCCTCAGCCACTGTTAAAAATTGTGAAGGAAAAATGCCACTTAGAAGCCACATTTTGTTACAATAGGACCATGATTATTGCTGATTCACAAGCACATGACCCAAAAAATTATAAAAATGACTTCTCAGCCACTGTTAAAAATTGTGAGGGAGAAATGCCACTTAGAAGCCACATTTCTGTTCCAAAGGACCATAATATAGCTGTATCTCACAGCAACATGACCCCAAAAAATTATAAATATGACTTCTCAGCCACTATTAAAAATTGTGAGGGAGAAATGCCACTTAGAAGTCCACATTTCTGTTCCAAAGGACCATGATTATTGCTGTATCTCACAGCAACATGACCTCAAAACCATTGACAATGCGAAAACTTCTTAAGATAAAGTGAGTAAATGGAATACGGTGTTGTCATGAAACCTTGCTGTCTTTTACAGTCTCCTCACAGCAAAACCAGCAAAATGAACTGTTGGGAAAAGAGAATAAAAATTGCAGTAAGAAATGATCATTTTAAAAAAAAGTTTTCAAGAGGACCATTTCTGTTTGAAAAGGAATGTGAAGTAGACTGGCAACTAATCGGTGACCTCGGCAATTGGGGCCACAACATCATCAGAGATCCATGCCTGATTCATCTTGATGAAAGTCAAACGATCCACATTATCTGTGGAAAGCCGGATGCGTTTGTCTGTAATGACTCCTCCAGCTGTGCTGAAGGTCCGCTCAGATATGACGCTGGCTGCTGGCAGGACAACACCTCTATGGCGTGACGAGCCAGCTCGGGCCATTCGTCCATTTTGGATACCCAGAAGTCTATTGGGTCCGGAACACATGCAAAAACATCGGTGTTGAGACGCAGATAGTCGTGCACCATGATCTTAAGCTGATCTCTGTGTTTTGGATGTGTGCCCTGCATTGCATGCGTTGGTGAGGTGGTAAACAAAGATTGCCAGAGGTCACCCATTAGGCTTCTGCCACCTTGCCTGCTGCTGCCGCTACGCCTACTTGGCACTCTACTGCTGTCACGTCGCTGATGTTGTTCCACCGTGACATTTGGGGAACGTGAAGCAGACGCAACAGATGTCTCCAGTTGATCAATCAGCAAGGTCTCCATTTCCTGCATTTTACTCTCTATTTGGGTGGGTGGAAGGAAAGTGCTGATTTTTGTTTTGTACCGGGGATCCAGGAGGGTGGCCACCCAGTAACTGTTGTTCATTTTGATGGCCTTAATGCGAGGATCATGTTGGAGGAAATGGAGCATCCAAGCACTCATGTGAGAGATGGAGCCTTGATTTCCCAAGCCTCTGGGTCGAGGGCACTAGCAAACTGATCTTCCTCATCTTCCTCCTCAAATTCGCGCCAACCTCTTTCCAAGGCAGGGACGTCGGTAACATCGGTGTCTAGGAATACCTCCTCCTCCTCCTCCTCCGCTGCCTCCGGCACAGCTTCAACACAGCCCTGACTTGCCTGAGATGATGCACCCTGAGAGCTGATGCGCCACCTTGCACTAGCTCTGGACCCCGAACCACTGCCTAATGAAGACCGATGAAATTGTGAAACTGTCGGGCCTTGTGGATTTGACGGAGAGAAAGGCTCCGTGTCCGCATCTGTGTCCGTCTCCTCCTCCGTCGCTGGCGGGACCTGTTGTTTCAGAGTGTCCAACGATCGTTCCAGAACTAAGATCACCACAATGCTCATGCTGACAAGGGCATTGTCCGCACTGACCATTTTGGTGGCTTCTTCAAAACTGGCAAGGATGGTGCAGAGCTCTTTCACCTGCCTCCACTCTCGGTGGTTCAACACCCCGAGGTCCGTACCGCTGCTTGTCAGGCCATGTGTCACTTCGTACTGCGTAATGGCATTGCGCTGCTGCCACAATCGCTGGAGCATGTGGAGGGTGGAATTCCAGCGTGTTGCCACGTCAACAATGAGACGGTTGACGGGGAGGCCGAGCTGACGCTGCAACGCAGCCAGGCGGACGAAGCAGGGTGCGAACGGCGGAAGTGCGAACTCAGACCTCGAGCCTTCTTCAGCAGGCAGTCCAGACCCGGGTAGCTCTTTAGAAATTTCTGGACGACAAGGTTCATGACATGTGCCAGGCAAGGGATGTGCTCCAGCCTACCGATCTTAAGGGCGGCCAGCAGATTTCGCCCGTTATCGCACACCACCTTGCCTGGCACAAGGTTCTTGTCACCCAGCCAGCGCTCGGTCTCGTTGCTTAGAGCCGTCCACAGCTCCTGACCTGTGTGTGGACGGTCTCCAAGGCAGATTAATTTCAACACGGCCTGGTGTCTCTGGGCACGTGATGCCACCAGAGGACCTTGGGGGAAGAGCCCTGCACCATCCCTGCGGTTTTGAAGAGCGTGCGCCGAGCCTGAGAGCCACCGCACCCACCCCCCCAAGGCATCCACCCAGCTCACCCAGTGAGCTGTCACAAGAGATAAAGCGGCCTTGGCCGTGCTTTACTATCCAAGTGTCGGTGGAGAGATGGACTTTTCTTCTTTTTCCGGAAAAAATCCCACCAAAAAACAAATTAAAAAGAATGCAGACAACGCGCTTGAAATTTTAGAAGACACGTGGCTTGGCCAGGCAGGGGGGACGGCTTTTCTGGCAAAGAAAATTCCTGCTTCGGTGGCAATCTGGAATTGGGGACAAGAAGCGAAATGGCCCATGACGTGGCGGAACCCATCTGTGTCCACCAGACGGAAAGGCAACATTTCCAAGGCCACAAAAGCCTGGCAATGCCGACATTCGGCTTTTGGCTTTGGGATGGGATAGGGTTAAAGTGTTTCCCTTCTCTGCTCCCTCACCTTGAAGAACAGAAGGCTGGGGCTGCTAGACTGGCCCTGTACGGCCAGCAGGTTTTACAAACTGGCCGGAAGGATGAAGGGGTAGAGTTCTCTGGTGTGCGGTGTACACACTCCGGGCGACGGTTGAGGCTGAAAGCGGAGGCTGAAACCCTGATCATGACTCGGAGAGACATGGGCAGCTGATGAACGCTTGGTGGTGGCGGAGGAGGAGAGGCGGATACAGAGGGTGTTACAGTGGTTGGAGGTCCGGCGTCGGACCTGCCTTTTTTGGCCAAGTGTTCCCTGTCCATTTCAACTCATTGCATTCCGCTGCATGTGACTAGACATGTTGGTGGTGGTTAACCACTTAAGGTACGGCGCTCTACATATGCGTTAACACGGCAAAGGCGGCAATATGCATCGCCGGGTGAAGTCCAAAGGCTTGCTCAAAGAAGGCCCAGGCTTGAGAGGACCTGGACCTTTTTAGACGGCGATAATCGAGGAGGGGGTTTGCGCTGACCGGGGCTGGGGGAATATTCAGCAAATTTTTCGGGCACCGCCCTCCCCCTTTTTGTGGGGGGACCCGTATTAAACACAAACCCTATCGTTTTCCCCCCCGGGTCCACTGATGAACCCTCGAAAAGAAAATTTCCCTGCGGAAAAGACCAGGTTTGGTTTCCACAATGTCGCCCTCATCATCATCACCCATAAACAACACAGGTACTTGTCCCTGACTTTCTGCATCCAGAATTTGCGGGCTAAAAGCAAGGGCACGGGAAAGGGCGTTCCCGGACCCCCCGGGGAAATTTTTTTGTCGATTGCCCCGGCTTCCTTCACCTCCTCTGATGCACAGAAACCGGGGCGTCAGAGCAACTAAATCATCTTTTTGATTTTTTAAAACTTCCCTTCTGCCCCCAAACCCGGGCCTTTTTGGGCACAAAGGCCCTTCAGAAATGTTTAAAACCACAGTGGTGGTACACGATTTGACAGGGGGGTGCTTCATTTGGAGGGATGCTGATAAATGCTGATACGAAAATTTGGGGGCCGGACTGCAGGACGAGGGGGTAAGACTGCTAGTTTCGGGTTGCATTAACCACTGAAGGAAAAGTTTGGGGCGACGAGGTTCTTACTTAGATTCCAGGGCCCTGACCCAGCGATGACAGGCCTGAGGGCCCCGCAACGACGATCCCGGGCCCTTTGCGGGGTTGGCCAGCACGGGAAGGGAGCACCTTCTCTGGGTACCTTTTACCTCCATGGGCTACCCCCCTTTTTGTTTCGTTTACCACCTCCCTTTTTCGTTTTCCATTTTCAGAAATATAAAAATTTGAGAAGGCATGGAATATTTTTTGGAAAGTCCTTTTTAAAAGACAGCAAATCAAAACCCTTTCTCAAATCCCCTAATCAAAACAAAATTGCTGGGTTTAAAATTTTAAATGAAGGGTCTATCAACAAATCTGGACTGGGCCCAAAAATTTCCCAAAAAAAACGTAAACTGTTATGTTTTTATATAATAAAATGGATTTTTTTCAAACCCTTTTAATTCACCTGGGGAATATAGAATTCTGTTTTTTAAAATTTTCGTAATGCTGCGTCAATGAAAAGTGGGGGGTTCCCCAAAAGTCAAAAACACTAACCCGTTTTTTTGATATAATAAACGGTATTTTTTTTCACCTTTCCCAAATTCCCCCTGTGGTTTAATATAGAATTGCCCGTTTTAAGAATTTTTCTAAGATGCGGGGTCAATTTAACATGCTGGGTGCCAAAAGTCAAAAAAAACGTAACCGTTATGTTTTGATAAATAAACGTATTTTTTTTCACCTTTCCAATTTACCTTGGGGGAATATAGAATTGCTTTTTAAAAATTTACGTAAGGGTGCATCAATGAACAGTGCTGGGGGGGCCCAAAAATCCAAAAAAAAACCCAACTGGGGTTTTTTTGATATAATTAAAAAGTATTTTTTTTTTTCACCTTTTAATTCACCTGGGTGGGAAAATAGAATTGCTTTTTAAAGATTTACGTAAAATGCCCGCGTCAATGAACAGGCTGGGTGCGCAAAAGTCAAAAAACACTAAATGGTTTTTGTTTGGGAAAAATAAACGGTATTTTTTTCCCTTTCAAAACACCTGTGGTTTAATAAAAAAGAAAAAAGCGTTTTAAAAATTTACGAAAATCTGCGTCAATAACCCCGCTGGGTGCGCAAAAATCAAAAAACACATAACTGTTATGTTTTGAAAAATAAATTAAATTTTTTTCACCCTTTTAATTCCCCCTGTGGTGAATATAGAATTGCTGTTTTTTAAAATTTTTAAGTAGAGCTCCCTCAATGAACAGTGCTGGGGGCGCAAAAGTTTTAAAAAACACGAAATGTTTTTTTTGATAAATAAACTGTATTTTTTTGCACCTTTCAATTCCCCCTGTTTTGAAATAAAAGAATTGGGTGTTTTAAATTTTTCGTAAATGCTGCGACAATGAACATGCTGGGGGCGCAAAAACAAAAAACACGAAAATGTTTTGTTTTATATAATAAACCCGTATTTTTTTCACCTTTTAATTCACCTGTTGGGGAAAAAAAGAATTGGGTGTTTTTAAAATTTACGTAATGCTGCGTCAAGAACAGTGCTGGGGCGCAAAAGTCAAAAAAAAACTTAAAAGTTTAAGTTTTCCCTACGAAAACACGTATTTTTTTGGGAACAAAAAACCTGTGCGACTACAAATTGCCCGGTTTGTAATTTTAAGTGCAAGGAGGATATATCAACATTTCCCCAGGTGTAATGGGAAAAATTTAACACCTATCCGAAATGAAAACTGGGAATTTAAAAAATGGAGTTTTTTCAGCAAAAAAAAGAGACCTGCATTACTTTGAAAAAAATGTTTTTCCAATATAATTCAGGCTGCCCAATATCCCGGAAAATTTTTAAAAAGCAAACTGTTAATAATAAAGATATTTCCCCTCCCAAAGTCTACACAAGTCTTGTGAAATTTATCCGTGTTCTTTATAGATAAGCTTTTTCTGTTTCGCCCGCGGGGCCCCCCGCCCCCCCCCCCCCTTTCCCACCCCCCCTGAATTTACGTGGGAGATTCCCGCTTTTAAAAATTCCCCTACTTTCTACATAAAAAGTTCAAAACCCCAATCTAACTAAATTTGGGAAGGGCACAGCTAATAGTAGAAAGGGTTTTCTGTGAGAAAAAGACTAAATTTTGCGGGGGCTTTTGGCCACAGCAGAGCGCACGTCCCCATCCCCCATAACGCTGGAGACACTGAGGGTGAAAAAAGGAAAAAGTGTTCTATGTAAAACGAGGTCCCTTTTATTTTTCCAGCCAAACCCAACCAAACACATCCCCGTCATGGAAAGTTTGCAAAACACATCCCCACCCTGCTCTATTTCTTAATCTGATTTGCGGGCCCCCAAAAATTTCAGGGGAACGCCGAAAAAGGCGCGATCTTAAAAGTGTTCACAGATTTTAACCTTAATTAACGCATGACCCGAAAATTTTTGATCACCATAAAAACCTTTCCGATTTCAACTTTGTCGATAAAAATCGCTCAACACTAAAAGGCAACAGTGACTCAAATAGCCACCCGTTACAACCAAGGTAGGCAGAAGAGCATCTCTGAACGCACAGTACGGCAAACTTTGAGGCAGTGGGCTACAGCAGCAGAAGACCACACCGGGTGCCACTCCTTTCAGCTAAGAACAGGAAACTGAGGCTCCAATTTGCCCAAGCTCATCGAAATTGGACAGTAGAAGATTGGAAAAACGTTGCCTGGTCTGATGAGTCTCGATTTCTGCTGCGACATTCGGATGGTAGGGTCAAAATTTTGGGCGTCAACAACATGAAAGCATGGATCCATCCTGCCTTGTATCAACGGTTCAGGCTGGTGGTGGTGGTGCCCATGGTGTGGGGAATATTTTCTTGGCACTCTTTGGGCCCTTGGTACCAATTGAGCATCGTGCAACACCTTGGGGAATCTATGCCACGAAGAATTGAGGCAGTTCTAAAGGGCAAAAGGGGGTCCAACCCGTTACTAGCATGGTGTACCTAATAAAGTGGCCGGTGAGTGTATATTGCAATAAGCACCATGGTCAAAAAATATAAATAATAAACACATGTAATGGCTTTTAGGGTCAATCATCAACCCTTCAAAGGAAAAAGGAATCGACCTATGGACCAAAATACTCACCCCTCTAGCAAGTGTCGGGTAAGTAGAATGGAATGAGGCACCCCAGTATGGTTTACTGAGTAAATGAATCTGATCTTTAGTTAGGTGTCTTTCAGACATACAAATGTTTCGAGTGTGGATTGGGGACAAAAAGAAAGGACTGTAGGCAGTCTCAACAGGAAAAATGTAGCCTGACCGCTAAGTGATGCAAATATATAAAAAACATAATGAAAGGAAACAAGTCACTTATTAACCAATGTATAACACACAGATATACTCAGCCATCCCATCCCTGATGGCGCAAGGCTTTTTCGTTCCTATCTAGCCATAACAAAAAGTCCTTATGATTATCAAAGACATGGGTTCTTCCCAATGCTGCCACCTGAAGTTTAGCCAGATACAACATGACATAAGGGATCATCAGGGAATGCAGTCTTTTCTTATTTTAAAAAAACTGAGCTCAGCTTTTTTGGGATTTCAGCTGAAAAGTCAGGATAGATTGATACCCTCTGACTGTTGATTGCGATATTGAACAGATCTCTGACTGCAAAAAGAATGAAATTTCTGTCTCTGACATGTAAAAGTTTGGGTAGTAGAAGATGTGGCTGGGCTCCTGGTGGCAAAGAACGTGAAGGCACGCTATGTGCATGTTCTATGGCAAAGAATGTGGAAAGTTTATCTTTTCCAAAGGTTTCCAAAATCCACATTTACAAAAAAATGATAGGGTCCCTGCCCTCAGTTTTTTCTGGGACTCCAACCAACCTGAGATTGTTTCTCCTTGATCTATTTTCAATGACCTCAAGCTTGTCGTACACACTGAAATATAACTTAACACTCTTTAGAAAGGTTAGCTAAAGTCTCATCAACAGCACTGACTCGCTTCTCGGTGGTATGATATCTCTTTGTAATTTTGTTAATGTCATCGTGCTCTTGACATATCCTATTTTTAATCCCCCATATGCTCATTAAATGTGGCAAGCGGGGAGTTACATACAGAGATGGCAGTGAATATATCTCTGATAATAGATTAACCAAACTGTCTTGTATTTCTGAGGCTGGCTGCATGTGTGGTCACCATGCACACTGACCTGAGACTGAGAGCTGCAGGTCTGCGGCGTTTCTTCCAGTATATCTGCCTCCTGTTGCCCCAGATCTGGTCTTTGAAGAGAAGGCTGTGGCGTGAAAGGGGTATTATTGTGTCCAGTGGAGTGTGGTGTTTTCACACCTGCACAGACAAATGAGTCACTGGATTACCTTTCTTAGCCGGTGTCTGTGTCACCAACACAGCCTGTTTACCCACACTCCCTGCTCCTTGTTCTTGTCAGAATGGGTCATGGCTGCAAAGCAGACAAACTGTCTAGAAACTACTATCAGCCCATTTCTGAAGTGTTGGTGCCTTGTTAGGCAAAGTCTGACAGCCCCAGATGGCTATGAATCAGGATTTAAGTAGGATGTTAAATGGGCGCTCACTCCTGTATGTCCTTCCACATGTCACTCCAGTAACGGCCATTAGAGATGCCATATAATTTAATTGTAAGATTGGCAAAAAAAAACAGACTATAAACACATAATTATCAAATTGTACACAGTTTCAAAGTATGTTAAGGTATCCTAAGCAGCACTGGGCTTGGAGAGATAAAAAAAACAATGATCTTTAAGACTACAGTTTTTGGAAGATATTTTGTTGTTGTATCACAAAAATAAAAGTAGCATATCAGAATCACAAAAAAGAAGCAATTATTCCTAAAATATAACTTTTAAAGAAAACCACATAAAACCCCTACAAAACATAGCATAAATAGCCCACCCAACTGAGCCCAAAAGGGGACACATTTTAAAAGGGCACTTACCCACCTGATTGCTGGCAATAGATGATGAAAGGAAAGAAGATGACCAAACCACAAAGGACATAGACCGAATAGTGCCTGGTGAAAGAAAAATGTATTCTAATTAGAGATGGGCGAATTGATTCTAACGAAGTGGAATTAGTTTAAATTTCAGGAAAATTTCGTTCGGAACGAAGTCAAAATTTTTGGGGTACTTCGCGTGAAGAAGTTGCTTTTTGATTGATAAAATGGCTGCGGCACATGGCTACATGGGCAAAGCACTCTGGGGGGGAAGAAGGGCATAGCCTCATGACAATGCAGAGATTAAGCCAATCAAGCCCGGGCTGTTTCTGTGACTCCCGCACTATAAAAGCCCCGGGAGCGACCTGGGCTCATCCGCTCTCACTGAAACTGTTTAGGGGTGCTGCCACGGCTCAAATGATATCTCTACTAAAAAACAATTTTTATACGCGTTTTTTTGGGGGTGCACACTTGTCTCAAGACGTTCTCTTAACGTTCATTTCTGATTTTGGGGGGTTTTGGAAAATCTGAAGTCCAGTGTGCGCCCCATGCAGCGCTATACATTTTAATGCTATCCTCACACAATGAATACCCAAAGGGGTTTTTTCTAACCGTTCCGTTGTATTATTTAAAAAACGGGGTTTTTACAATACAAATACCACTTCATTTTTGGCTGCTCAATTCTTTTGCGCTTTTAAACATCCAGGGTTAAATTTAAGCTTTGTTCTCTGCGTGGTGATAAAAAAAACCGCTTTTTCACCGCAAAAAGACTTTTTTCCTGTACAAATTCAAAAACCGAAGGTTAATTACAATTTTTCTCTTGTTGTGTATTTAAAAATACACACCATTGTAACACCACTAAGCGGGTAGTTTTGGCTCTCAATTCTTTTGCGCATTTAAATCAGGGGTTTTTAAGCGTTTTCTGCTCTGTGGTGACAAAAGAAACCGTCTTATTCACTGGCAAAAAAGACTTTTTTTCTGTCCCTTTTATTCAAAACCCCAAAGGTTAATTACAAGTTTTTCTCTTGATGTACCGTAAAAAAACAGCCATGTAAACGCTAAAACTGTAGTTTTTGGCTCCAAATTTTTTTCCAAATTTACATCCAGGTTTTTTAAGCGTTGTTCTCCCCGCGGGTGACAAAAAGAAACCGTTTTTTTTCACCGGCAAAAAAGAAATTTTTCCTATGCATAATTCAAACCCAATTTAAAATTTACAATTTTTTCTCTTCGTGTACCGTAAAAAACACACCATAGTAACACCTAAAAGCTGGTTTTTTTTGGTTGCTCAATTTTTTTCCAAATTTACACCCAAAGGGGGTTAACTAATATTTTTCTGCTTTTGTATTTATAAAAGAAACGTTCTTTTTCACCCCCAAAGAAAAATTTTTGCCTGAGATAATTCATATCCAAGGGTTAAATTTAAGCCTGTTTGTGGTTTTTTTACATTCATAAAAACACAGTTTTTTTAAAACAAACCATACAAGAAAATTTTTTTCCTGGCCATTTGGGGAGCGCAGTTTATGTCCAAGGGGTTACCCAAGCTTGTTAGTGGGTTCTTTGATAAAATACAGGGGTGTTTTCAATACAAACTTCACAAACGTGCTGTACATTTTTAAAAAAACAGTAGTCAGACAGAAAGGGGGGCAGGGCCTTCACCTGCGGTGGCGAGCACAAACATTCCTGGAGCAGGGCCCCGGTCCAGCACAGCAAAGGGACATCGCAGCAGGGGTTACTCGGGGAGGCCCCAAAATGCCGCGTCACTAGCGGGCCGTGGTTTGTTCACAACCCAATGGGGTTTTTGATTTGGGTTTACTAGGTCAACCTTTCCCCCAGATGACATCTGACAACCCCGCCAAGATCGGGGGGAACTCCCGACACAACCCTTAGTTGGGATGCCCGGGAGCGGGTCAGCGGGCCCCCACCTTCCCTAACCCCCTCTGTCCCCACCGGTTCCCTTTAGCCCGAGATCTACTATGTGGTCTGGGGTCATGCCACAATAGCGAGGATAACAATTTTAGGAGGGGATCAGCAGCTCTTGGCAATGAAAAATGGGGTCAAAATCCCCCTTCTTGAGTAGGCCAAAGTATAATGTTGAAAGTGGGATGGGGAAATCATGTGTGAGGGGCAGCCTCTGCATACCAAACTGGTGATGAGGACACGTGACGATGAAACCAAATAATGATGATGTAGCCGACCGCACTTGGACCGGTGAGGGAAGGGCTTCATCACTCAGGGGAAGAGGGCGTCAGCTTGCGCCAAGCACGGCGCACCAGCAAGTGGGTTTTGGCTGGATCAGCAGGATAGCAGCAGTGTGAGTCGGAGCCAAGCAGCCAAGGGTAAAAACCCGCTTCACAGGCCAAGGAATATGGCACAGGGGCTCAGGGAAAGGGACGGCGGGAGTACCCCTCGGGGGACGTTGGCGGGAAAACGCTACCAGCGGGGTTTGGCATTCTTTTCTAAGACACCGGAGGAGCCAATAGGAATTAGAATTTGAGGCAAAAAGTGAACGTGGCAGGGGGCTAACGTTGGCACCACGGCCCGCATCAAAACATGCAACGTCACCACCGGGGGCCTGGAAAACGGGTAAAAAAATGGGGGGCAAATCCTGCCCCACACCAACAGCAGCAGCACACGCCCAGTGGCATGCACCATTGCACCCGTCAAAGGGTCCACCACCTTGCAAAGGGGGCTTTTCTCTTTGACACATCCCCGCCAGATGCTCCGCTCCTCGCTACCATGGCCCACAGTCGACCGACTTTTCAAAGAGACAACAGTAAGCATCCCAAACCCTCCCAAGGTCAGCAGCGACCGTGCTCCGTCCCAAGTTGTTGGTACTGCAGTCCCTCCCTTTCCAAAAGGGGGACCTGCCCGTTCAGAGAACTAATGGTTGTGCCGAGCCAAAATGGAGAGTTCCAAGACGTAAATTCTTTTTTCCCAAAAAGGCATACCCCGACTTTATAAAAATGAGAACAGAAGGTTGGGCCCGTCCTTGACTTATTGGGGTTTTTTCCAAGGGGGACGGCAGCGCGGGCGTCGGAGATGTAACTACGTCGGGCCCGTCAGTCCTTTTTGGGCCCCCTGGTGAAAAGGCTTCCCCCAGGCACAAACCCAAAAATGGACAGAGACACCGTTTTCTCCCTCCAAAGTTGTAAACGCGGGTCCTGCCCAATTTCCTCCTCCTCCCCAACCACCACCTCAAAATCGCCTCCACAATACTGCTCCATCATACCATATGTGTAGGGCACAGCGGGGGTTTCCCCTTTTTACCCCCGCTTCCTCGGAACGAAGTCACACAGGGGGGGGAAATGCTCCGCGCATGCAGCAAGAAATCGAAGTGTGGCTTTCTCCGCGCCAACTGCAAATCGGAACCCTGGGAAGGACAATGGGGGTAACATGTGTCCGCATGCACCGGGAGGGAGGCCATGGCCCCGCATGGGGCAGTTTCAATCTGGGTTTTTAAAAGTTCCTGAAGTCTTCCACCGATCTTCAAAATTCTGAAAATGGCCCAAAAATGTGCAGCCCCTTTACCATTTCTACAAACCAGGAAACCCCTCCCTTTATTGCAGCACAGAACACCCTCCCCCAACCCCGCTGATATGTAATGTTTCCACCCGTTGGAATTCCGCCGCCATGTTGGACCGACTGTAGAACAAGGGAAAGGGCCCTTTAAAGATTTTTTTATGATCCAGGCGGCAGAGTACGCCTCTGGTAAATTTTTATGTCGCTCAGCGGGCACTTCCGTTTGTTTAGGCCATTCGAGGGGGCCACGTTATTTGTCAGCCCAGGGCTAGGGGTGAAAAACGTCTTCCACTGCTTCATGTCCTGGGAAAAGATCGAAAAATCTCTGGGCAGGACTGGAACGTGGCGACTACCTTGCGCCACATGAGTCCGTGGGATGAAATGGAGGAGGAGGGAGGGGGACATTGGGGCAGAAGCAAGTCTGGTGAATGAGGGATTTTCACCCGGGTGACAAGAGAGGAGGAGCAGGGCAGCTGGAGGGGGTAATGGAGATGGGGAAGACGGGCAGATGACCCCAAGCACCGTGGCAGTATACAGTAAAAGAGGAGGCAGTGAGCCCCTGGGAGTCACTTGTGCAAGGCCCCCCGCAGGCGATTGCCGGGCTAGTGACACCAATAGCCACACCGGCAGAGGGAGACTTCGCTCCCCACCCTATTGGACCCTCCTACCTTTTCCAAATGGGACCTTTTTCCCAGCTTTTGAAGGGAGGAAAACCAAATATATGGGAAATCCTCCGTAGTCATTTGGGCCGCTGCCTAGTGCGGCATCGCCCCTCCTCTGAGGCGAGGGGGAAAAAGAAAGGGTGGGGGAAGGGGGGGAGGAGGAAAAAAGAAAAGGGGAGAAGGAGCTTCCTTCACCCCCCAGTGAGGAGGGATCGCCAGCAGAGCGGACCCGGAGCAGACCCGAACCAAAATGGGGGGCCCACTAGGACCAATCTGCCACCCCAGTTGAAGATCCCTGGGCACTGGGCAGCCAAATGGATGTGTGGGCCCAACTTGCCGAGTTTCAGTGGGGGAAGCTGTCCTGCCCGGCCAGTATGTGGCATCAAGCGGTTTTTCAGTGCAGGGGGGCCATCTTACCCCAAGGAAACCCCCTTGTCCAGGGAAAAGTGAACGACTGACCTTTGTCAAGATGAAACGGAGTGATCGGCCAGGTTTTTCCCCCACCCAATGCCTTTTTGCCGCAACTACATCAGCCATACGCCTCACCCAAACTGTAGAAAAAATCGGGGTTAAACTACCTGCCCAGCCACTATTTTGATGCCGCCCCCGCCTGTTGCCACACATCTGCTGAAGTTTTTTTTCCACTGCCACCAACCTCTTTACCCGGACTGGTATTCCACCCACCTCCACACTCTGTCATTTTGCCACTTTATGACCCATGCTGCTGCCTGTTGCTGGGCCGTGCATCCCCACTGTTCCCTTTTGCCACCTCTGACCTCATGCTGTTGCTCCCGCCCCGCCCTCCACCTCTGTCATTGTGCCACCTGTGGCTTTCTCCATTTTTTTTCCACCTCCAGAATGTCATTTTTGCCACTGCGACCCCCATCTGCTCCCCCCCCCCCCCCCCCCACTCTCTGTCATGTGCCACTCTTGGCCTACTACTGTTTTTGCCACCTCCAGAATGTCATTGTCCCCTGCCTGCCTCATCTGCTGCTGCCGTGACCCCCCACACGTGTCATTGTGCCACTCGGGCCTCTCCTATTTTTGCCACCTCCAGAATGTCTTGGCCACTGTCTGACCTCATGCTGCTGCGTGGCTGCTGCCCTGACCTACAAACGTTAATTGTGCCACTCTGTGGCCACTCCTGTTTAGGGCCCCTCCCAAATGTCATTTTCCCTTTCTGCCCCCTGCTGCTCTGTGGCGCTGCCGTAACCAAAACACGTGTCATTGTGCCACTCTGTGGACACTCCTGTTTGGCCACCTCCAAAAGTCATTGTGCACCTCGACCTCATCGCGTGGGTGCCCCCATCACCCCACACTCTTTCACGATGTTTCCCCCAGCCCTCACTTGTTTTTTTCCAGCGTCGCTGCCATGACTTTTATCACTACATTCCCCCTTCAGTTTTTTTGGCAGTTTTGCCCTCTTTTAAAGGGCCCCGGGAATTTTATAGTGAAGCATTCAAAGCGGGGAGTCTGGCGTGTCATACTAAAACAAACATTGATGAAGACCAAACCAAGCCCCTCGCATATTTAAGCATGCATGACGTTCTACAGCACCCGCAGGGTCTGTGCAGCCCGGGAAAAGCTGTTTTTTAAAACCATTCCCGAAGTAATTCGGACCGAAATTTTTTTTTGTTGGGAAATTTGGCGAAGTG
This sequence comes from Phyllomedusa bahiana, assembly GCA_025379985.1. Taxonomy (NCBI): domain Eukaryota; kingdom Metazoa; phylum Chordata; class Amphibia; order Anura; family Hylidae; genus Phyllomedusa; species Phyllomedusa bahiana. Next base: position 62,688 of record JAODAL010007590.1, read on the forward strand.
ACCAACCGAATTTTTGAGAAATTTCACCCAACTCTAATTCTAAAACTTCTTAAAAAACCTAACCCAAACCCCGCGGGATAGTCCCCCCCGAAAGGCGGCCCCACAAGGTAACCCTGGAACACTCTACAGAATCTCTATAAAATAAAAGTACCCAATAACGATACCGAGACGCTTTTAATTTCATCAGTCGGTAAATAAAGCAAAGGAAAGGTAAAAATAAACAAATAAGCAAAGGAATGTATGATTCCTGGATGATGATGTATGACCCTACATATGGTGTTTAAAGGTCGGATTAAATTGTGTGAAGATCAAAAGGGGTCCTCCTAGCTGGGCAGAGTCTCAAACTGGAAGTAACTGAGGTAAATATTAACCAAGTGCCGGCTAACATCTTAAATATAATCCCAATATGAAGGAACAGTATTTAACCTCAATAGAGTCCTTATGATCAAGTTCAAAAAAGCAAAATGCCTATTTGTGACCAGTTATGGAGTAATGGAGATGTAATCGGGATGGATGAAACAAACCATCATAGTGCAATGCTGCACGGAAATACAATCTGGGAAAAGAAAACTTCAAGAATGGAACGTATCTGATCTCACTATCTAAACCAGAAGGATTTTCCCCTTTAAATTTTGTTAAAACATAAAATAGCAGGGATACCGCTTCACCCAAAATCCTTTTAAACTTTTCTTTTTTTCTTCCATTAAAAGTGTATGTAACAGAATAGCAGAGTAGCACACAATATATAGGTGACAGGAATCATGCAGCCTATCTATTTACGGCATAACACCAACCGCTGACACATTTCGGACAATAACTGTCCTTAATGCTGGTAATTTATAACTGAAACCAAAACAACAACAGAAAACTCCTCTTGCAGGATACTAGGGGGGAGTACATGGACCCTAAATATTTAATATATATACCCCGGATATACCAAAAAATATTGCAACATCAAAACCACAAGCCAATAGCATAAATCCTAGGACCACAAAGCAGATAAACACTTAGCTTTTAATAAATACAAATAAAATGTAAAGACAAAAAAACGTAATCTATCTAAACCAATACAAAACTAAATCCTACATCTATGGCTACCTATCAAATAATGGGAAACTCACCCCAATAAGGGCGTTCCCACCCCGTACCTAAACTACCAACACCCTATAACTAACTATCACTGTACAAAAAAACATAAACAGGACAAAAACAAAGATGTATACATTCAGTTATCCCAAATGAATCTGGATGAATTCATAAATCCAACGCGTTTCCCCCCATAGTAATTGGGGTTCATCAGGGAAAACGGGAATATGTATACAACACACTGATAACTAGTTTAGATAAACTTACTGCCCTTGTTAGAAATGCAAGGATGAGTGCTGATAGTCCGGTGGATCCCAGAGATAACTTATAACGGAGCCACCACACCAAGGCAGTCCACAGATGATGGCTTAATTTATAACTGATAATGTCAGGACCAGAAATGACATACCGAAAATGACATACACTGAACAATAGCTGCGTTCCAGAGTAGAACTCAACCACAGGTAAAGGGTCCTCACGTGACTCTGAAGACCTCCGTTCTCTAGACCTTGAACGTAACCACCTAAAAAGAGATGCATAACATATAGTAGCAAGTAAAATGTTCATATTAGTATATTAGCACTAGCCAGATGTATGATCCCAGTAGTGCAAGTATTCCAGATTTGGAATGCCATCCCAGAATTAGGGATACAGTAGTTGGTAGACTCCATCATCCCAAAAGGATTACAGGATACCACCTAGGACCAGAACATAATCAGGAACTATACACTACAAAAAGAGAACATATCATAAAAGGGAAAAATAAATAAATTGTACATGGCAGCTGCTAAGTCTGCTATAAACAAGAAGGTTGGAAGACATAGGGAAAAAAAGTGTAAGTTTTTCAAGTAAAGCAGGTTTAGGTTCAAACGTTCATTAATACCCTGTGGAGTCATGCTCTCCAATCTGAAAATCCACTCAATTTTGTTCCAGAGAATATGACAGTCCCAGCCTCCTCCTCTGACCCCCCGTTGTAGCAACTCAATACCACAAAAGATCAAATCATTAAGGCTACTCAAATGTAACTCCTGAACATGCACAGTCAGCGGGGTAGCTCGACCGTTCTTGATGTCGTTAATGTGCTCGCCAACCCTGCATCAAAGTTCCTGAATGTTCTCACCTACATAGTTTTTAGGGCAGGAACAGATTTCTAAGTATATAACCCCCACTTTTATAAATAATAAAGATGTGTATACTATACTTCCTACCGTTATCCTCACTCCTAAAGGTTTTTGTGACCTTCTTGAATTGGCAAAGTTTGCAGGGGACACTTTGAACAAAACACAGAGGTCAGCTAGATAACCAAGACTCCTCAGAGGGTCTAGGCTACAAATGACTCCTGACTAAATGGTCCCCCAAACTACTACCTTTTTGATATGTGATAAGAGATGCTCTGGCAGAATCTGGGATAATGTTTGATCTAAAAAAAGAATGTCCCAATATTTCACCAGAATCTGTTGTACTCCCCAATGACTTCAGTTAAAGATACCAATGATTCTAAGGTCCAGTCTAGTTACATTGTCCTGATTTTGTTTAGATTTAACCCCTTAACGACCCTGGAGGAATGAGTACGTCCCAGGGCCGCTAAGGGGCTTTGTAGGGGGATCGCTCCGACGACCGGACACGGCAGTGGGGAGCCCTGTGAAGGCTCCCGTCACTTCCATGTCCTGGTTTGCCCCACTTCCGGCTGTAGACAGGAAAAGGGGAAACCGCCATCTTTGTACACCCTAATGCATTAGGCTGTATTAACAATCGCGCCCCCTAATGGTCAAGCACCATAGGGGGACTAAATGTTACAGTAAAAGAAAAAATAAATAAAGTTTTAAAGTACAAAAAAAAGTATTAAAAGTTCAAATCACCCCCCTTTCCCCATTTTACAAATAAAATCATTAAAATAATAAAAAAGTTACACATATTTGGTATTGCCGCTTCCGAAAAAGTCCAATCTATAAAAATATAACATCATTTATCCCGTACACTGAACACCGTAGAAGAAAAAAATTCCAAACGCCAAAATTGCGTTTTTTGGTCATTTTACGTCACTCAAAAATTTTTATAAAAATGATCAAAAAAGTCACATGCATTCCAAACTGCTAGCGATAAAAAGTACACTTCAGCCAGCAAAAAAAGCCCCCTCACTGATGTCCGTAGGTGTTAGTACAAAAAAGTTATTGGTCGCACAAAATGGCGCCGTGGCGCAAATTTCAAAAATAGAAAAAGTTTGGAATTTTTTTACGGTACCAAAACATAACGGAAACCCTACATGTTTGGTATTGCCAGATGCATAACAACCTGTAGAATACAGATAACTCATATTTACCGAAGATTGAACGCTGTAAAAGCAAAACACCCAGAAACATGGCGAAAATAAGTTTTTTTCACAATTTTTCCCACTTGGAATTTTTTTGCAGTTTCCCAGTATATTCTATAGTATAGTGAATAACACCATTAGAAAGTGTCCCGCAAAATAAAAGCCCTCATGTGTCTATGTAGGTCGAAAAATAAAAAAGTTATGGCTTTCAGAAGGCGAGAAGGGAAAAACGAACGTGTCACCCAAAAAAAAAAAAACGCTGGGTCCTTAAGGGGTTAAGTAATTATTATTACTTAAATCTATTAACACTGGAATATGTCTCCTCTAATAGCATGTTGGATTAACTACGGCGTTCAAAATGGACCCTTAATTCCTGGGCCTGGGTCACAAAATGCTCAATGTTCTCTGAGGAATTGTCCCTTAGGGATCTCTCTAAGCACTAGGTGAGGGGAGACAGCTCTTCCAATGCAGCAAACTTTTTTTTATTCACACATTCCTGTTCTTATTTATTTTTACCTTTCTTTTGCTTTATTTACCCACTAATGAAATTGAGCTGTTGAAATACATTTGGGTAACCTTATTGGGTAACCTTATTTTATTCCGTACGGTGTTCTAGGGTTACCTTGTGGAGTCGCTCTTCTCGGGGTGGCTAACTTGCTGAAGCTGAGTATTAGGGCTTGTTGAGAGGGTTAGAATACACTTTTCTTTCCCCAGCCACTATTCTGTATATCTCTTTGGAGTTTGGTCATCTTCTTCCCTTATCATCTATTACTAGCACACAATTGTGAAGTGGGACGAAATTTATTGGATATTTTAGACTTTTGTAAAAAATTAAGAACTGAAAAGTGGGTTGTGCAAAATGATTCCGCCCTCTTAAGTTAATACTTTGTAGCGCCACCTTTTGCTGCAATTACAGCTGCAAGTCGCTTGAGGTATGTCTCTATCAGTTTTGCACATCGAGAGACTGAAATTCTTGCCCATTCTTCCTTGGAAAACAGCTGGAACTCAGTGAGGTTGGATGGAGAGCGTTTGTGAACAGCAGTTTTCAGCTCTTTCCACAGATTCTCGATTGGATTCAGGTCTGGGCTTTGACTTGGCCATTCTAACACCTTGGTACGTTTATTTGTGAACCATTCCATTGTAGATTTTGCTTTATGTTTCAGATCATTGTCTTGTTGGAAGATAAATCTCCAACCCAGTCACAGGTCTTTTGCAGACTCCAACAGGTTTTCTTCCAGAATGGTCCTGTATTTGGCTCCATCCATCTTCCCATCAATTTTAACCCTCTTTCCTGTCCCTGCTGAAGAAAAGCAGGCCCAAACCATGATGCTGCCACCACCATGTTTGACAGTGGGGATGGTGTGTTCAGGGTGATGAGCTGTGTTGCTTTTACGCCAAACATATCGTTTTGCATTGTGGCCAAAAAGTTGGATTTTGGTTTCATCTGAGCAGAGCCCGTTCTTGCACATGTTTGGTGTCTCCCAGGTGGCTTGTGGCAAACTTTAAACGAGACTTTTTATTGATATCTTTGAGAAATGGCTTTCTTCTTGCCACTCTTCCATAAAGGCCAATTTTGTGCAGTGTACGACTGATTGTTGTCCTATGGACAGACTCAGCTGTAGATCTCTGCAGTTCATCCAGAGTGATCATGGGCCTCTTGGCTGCATCTCTGATCAGTCTTCTCCTTGTTTGAGATAAAAGTTTAGAGGGACGGCCGGGTAGATTTGCAGTGGTCTGATACTCCTTCCATTTCAATATGATCGCTTGCACAGTGCTCCTTGGGATGTTTAAAGTTTGGGAAATCTTTTTGTATCCAAATCCAGCTTCAAACTTCTCCACAACAGTATCATGGACCTGCCTGGTGTGTTCCTTGGTCTTCATGATGCTCTCTGCGCTTTAAACAGAACCCTGAGACTATCACAGAGCAGGTGCATTTATACGGAGACTTGATTACACACAGGTGGATTATATTTATCATCATCAGTCATTTAGGACAACATTGGATCATTCAGAGATCCTCACTGAACTTCTGGAGCGAGTTTGCTGCACTGAAAGTAAAGTGGCCATATAATTTTGCATGCCCCACTTTTCAGTTTGTTTTTTTTCTTTTACAAAAATTTTAAATATACAATAAATTTTGTTCGACTTCACAATTTTGTCCCACTTGTTGGATGTTGATTCTTCACCAAAAAATTAAAATTTTATATCTTTATGTTTGAAGCTGAAATGTGGCAAAAGTTGAAAGTCAAGGAAAAACCCCCCAGTTTCCTTTATTTTAAAAACCCCAAAATTTTTTAAAACCCCTTTCCTTCCCTCGAAAAAACCTCAAAAGACGCCTCCCCATTTTTCAGGGGGGAAAAATTCCACCCCAAAAAACCTTGGCCCAAAAGTTGGATTTTTTTTCTTGGGAAAACCCCGTTTTTTCCACAGGGGTTTCCGGGGGTTTTTGGGGCCTTTCGAGTTTTTTGGGGTTTTGAGTGTTTCCCTTTTTCCCTTAAAAGGGGCCTTTTGTAGGCCTTTGGCCCCTTTGGAGATAGCGGACTTCACCCAAACTCCCCGGCGCCCTTAAAAACCCCCGGGAAAAAATTTTTAAAACAATTTTGGTGGCAACCCCTTTAACATCGTAAATCGGGATGAAAAAACCCAAATTTTAAAAATTTTAAAAATTAAACCGGGGGCCGGGCCATACCCCTTTTTAAAAAACCCCTAACCCCATAAACCTCTTTAAAGGGGTTGGTTCCCTTTAATTTACTTTCCCCACTTGGCTTTCAAGCCCCTTGTTTGGGGGGGGCCCCTGGGTAAAAACGTTTCTTTTTTTTTTCACAAAAAAAAAATTTTTGGACTTCAAAATTTTTGTCCCCGTTTTTTCCCAAAAAAAAAATTAACATTTTGGCCTGTGTCAATTGAAAGTTCAAGGGGGCTTTTTTGCAAAACACCTTTTTTGACCCGAAAATTGCCCCCTTTTTCCTTTTTTCCCTTTTCATCCATTTTAAAACCGAAAATTTTAGATATAACTAATCTTCTTCCCCAAAAAAATTTAATTTTTTTTCCCCTTAAGATCCAGAGCCCACTTGTTGCGAGACCCTCCTTCTTACTAGGCATAGTTCTTCTCACATCCGACAGCTTCCTACTGGGGAACATGACGGGGTGCCTTCACCGTTAATTTCCGGATAAGACAGCGCCAGACCCACATCTGACGCATCTGTTTGCCTATAAATTCTTTACAAAATCGGGGCCACAAGCACGGGGCTGCTTACACATCTTTTTCAGCTTTTGGGAAGGCCCTTTCCCCTCTGGAGACCATTAGCCATGACAACTTTGCCCCTTTCTGAAAGGGGTCTTTAAGGGGGGCTGTACTGTGGAAATTAGGAAAAAATCTCCTGTAGACCTATGACCCCCAAAAAGGGGCTCAAACCTGTTTTTTTTGTAAGTGGCCCCGGCCAAAATTCGGCAACCCCCTCCACCTTGTTTACCTGGGGGTTGATTCCCCTTTTCCCCCAAAATTATATCCCAGAACTCCCTTTCCATGGTCAGGCACATTTTTGGGTTCACATGAAACCCTTTCCTTAATGCCCTGGGCTCCGGGACTTTACCCGGGTGGTTTTCCCCAACCGGGGCTAAAAAGGGGCGAATCATCAAAAATTGCGGCAGAAATATTCTTTGGGGGGGGGGCCTAAACTCTGTTTTTGCCCCTGGAAAGGGCCCCCGGGGCTCCCGCCCCCCAAAGGCATCCTAACTATTGGAAAACAACCATCTGGTGTGGAAAAGGCCTTTTTTTCCCCTTAGACTTTTTGAAAAGGGGAATCTGCCAGTCCCCCTTTCTTTAGGTCCAAGGTGTAATATCCCGACAGGTCCTACCTCTCAATATTTTAACCACCCTGGCATCGGTAGACTCCATTTGGACACTTCTTTAAAACTTCCATATCATTTGCAGAACCGCCACTCGCCAGACGGTTTTGGCCCCGGGACTATAGGGCTTGCCACCCACTTTTTGCCCCCTCAATTCCCCCCACTTTAGCATTCTTTTTACCTCAAAAAAAATGCCTCCCTAGGGCCTCCGGAACTCGGTGGGGTTTGATGTTTACCCGAACATGGGGTTTTGTGAGGTCCATGTTCAATGACCTGGGGTGAAGGGGGTAAGTGGAAAACATACCCGGGTTCTGCTGCATAATCCCGACACATTTGTTTTGGGGGGGGGATAAAGCCTCCTCAATTTAAACATCCTAAATACTGACCCCCCGGGGCTGGGCCACCAGGAAAGGGGGTTTTCCCGGGGACCTCTACTTTCCAAGGTTTTTTAAAATTTAAAAAGATATATTTGGAAAGGTTTTTTTTCCCTGGTGATGGTTTTTTTGTATTTTACCCGTCTAATTTTGCCCTTAGCTGGGAAACAGCTCTCTACAGGGGGCACAAGTACGGTAAAAAAAATTCCTGGTTGAATTGTCAAGTGGGGCGATCGGTTTTACACTTAGCCTGAGTCCCTGACCCTTGAGAAAGTTCCCCAAGGGGAAAACCCTTGGAGATCCCTCCTGCATTTGCATACATGCTCAATTACATTTTTATAGGGAGTAGCTTCACTCTCCCATCCCCTTCCCCTAAGTTTGGGGCCGGCCATACAACAATTAAAAAGGCGAAAACCCCGTGGAAGTTTGGGGAAACCCTTCTGACTGAAAACAGCAAATTTTTGGGAGTAGGCAGTCCCAATCTCTGCCGTCCTTGCTACCCCCCTTTTTAAACATTGTTTTTAAAGGTTTTGTTAAACCTCCCACTAACCATCGTCGGGGTGGTAACTGGGGTTCTTAACGGGTGGTTTTTTTGGGGATTTTGCACACTTCCCTTTCATGCCTTTGACAAAAAGGGGGGTCCCTGGTCTCAGGTTTTCCCTTGGGGGTAGTCCCGTTTGCGAAAATATCTGAAAAACTCGCGGGCTACCTTAAAAGGGGGGTTCCGTAAGGCACTCCTCGGGTACCGGGTAGAAAATCCACCACCACTAAATATACTAAAGCCCCTCTGGCGACTTCCCCAGAGGCCCCTACCATGTCCAGGGCGGGGGGTTTGGGAATGGACCTCTAAATCGGCAGGGGATATGGACTCCAAAAGTGGGCGCCGGGGGGGTTAATTGGCAAACCAGGCAAGACTACATTATCCCGTTTTTTTTTTTCTTTTAAAGCCCCCGGGCCAGAAATTTTTTTGCAGGCCCCCTCTTTGGGTTTTTTCAGCCCCCAGGTGACCACCCAACAATGAAAAGGGCCAAATTTCCCAGGCCAAACGACGATAAGGTCCGGGACAAGAAATTTTTCTACCATTTTCTCCCTTACTTTAGTCCCCCGGGCAATAGCCTTGCCCCTTGCAAAATGGGGGAACGGGAAACGCCCCTGGTTTTGGGGGGAACCCCAAAATTAACACCGTCACCTGACCCAGGAAACCCTTTTTAAAGTCAAACCCCGGAGTTGGGCACCCCAAATTTCTCCCGGGGAGACTCCCAACTCGGGGGCAAAAACCTCAGGGATATTCCTCTCCCCCAGCCAATACCAAAAGGGAAACTCATTCCCCGATCCGTGGGCCGATATTATCTCCACACCACTTTACCTTTCGTCAATCAGGGGTGCTACCTTTTTCCCCAAAATCCCAAAAAAGGGGAAAAATCACGCCAATGATAGGTCAGCGAAGTCCTCTCCCCACCCCCCCCCCAGGGGAACGACACCGCAGTCCGTATCGGGAAACCTCCCATGGGATATGTTTTTAGTATCCCCAGGATCACACACCCCCCCGTTTCCCAGTACCACTCGGGGGGAGAGTAGCAGCCAGGGTGACCAGGCCCCCTGATCCCAAAAGTCCAGCACCAGGACTCATTACCCTCCCCCGGGCAGACCTGCGGCCCTTCGAAATGAGGGAGGGCACTGCAGCAGGCTGGGAAACATAACAGCCCTCCCAAAGGAGCAGTCCAGGGTTGGGAAGCAGGGACATGTGCCTATATGTCCTGGACCCTGCACCCAGCAATAACGGGGCAGGGCTGGGTTCCCCGGTCAATGCGCGGGGCCCCCTCTTGGATCCTTGGAGCCCACCCCTGGAAGGCTTGGCGACCTCCGTTGATTTTCCAGCGCATTTTAGAAACCCCAGAGGGGACTTCAGACCCCCCTACTGCCCAGGGGTCCCGCACCCCATACCGCAAAAAGGGCCACCATTTTCATCTGCATTTTGGGGGGTCCCTTGGGCAACCAGCACGGGGACCGGGCTCAGAGAGAGCATGACAAAGCGATCCATTACCACACTTCAACCACGGGGCGGGGGTCAGGTGGGGTTGTACCCCACTTTTGGACAAGGGGAACAGGTCAAAATTTGGGCCTGGGAGGCTTTCCCTGCTAAATGCCCACGGTGTACCTTTTTGCCCGGGGAAACGGCCCCAATTGACCCCCAGACGGGCCAATATCCGGCTTTGATTTCCCCCATACTCCTTACATCCTGGAGGTGGTCTATAGCTTTCTGGGGTTCACCATGAGAAGGGGCGAGGACCCAGCCCACTGTTTCTGGGGCAGTTTTTTCCCTGCTGTACCTCTAAAACACAGACAGGAATGCCTCCCACATTATCCGGGGTCATTTTTTTAGGGCTTCTCTTACAGTCCCCTTGCCTTTTTACTGTCATCTGCTTGGGGAGGGCAGATTCCCTGGCTCTAATGGCGTCCCTCAGGGGAGCCCTTGTAACCCAGGCTTGTTTGTCTCCTGTTTTAGCCCCGTTTGTCTCCTGAAAAAACCTGCGTTGCTGAGGCTGCCTGCACCAGGTGCTTTAAGAGCTCCTCCATGCCTTTAGAAAATGCTATGGCTTTTTAGCAGGGCAACACTTTTAACACCAAATGAAAACCCTGCACTTGGAGTACTGCCGCATCCGAAACACCAAGTGGGTTTAGTCAGTGGCGTCAGGTACGTGCAGACACAGGGGGTAAAGGGGCAAACATGAACGAAGTTTATTGTCTCCTGGACCCAAATAACCAAAAAAACAAAAACAGGCTTTCTTCAGCTTTGAAAAACCCAATTCAGATGCAGCCCTTTCCCCAGAACAAAAGACATTTGTACATAACGGGAAAACCCCCCCGCAGTGGGACAAATTCCCCAGCAACAGCTTGGCAGCTTGAGTCTCCACAGCTCAAGGAAGCTCCACTTTTCTAGATGTTCCTCCCCCTTTAGCTGTGTCAGTGCCTTAAATCCGGTAAGGGCCCGGGCGGAGTATGGGGGCGACCTTCCACCCCAACCCCCGGCCGCTCCATAAAAAACCCGACCCCAACTATCATAATAACAAATGGTCAGCAACATAACATCCTACAAAAACTAAAGGGGGTTTTTTATCACCGGGCCGCCACTCGGTGATACAACCTTCCCAACCACTTTTTCCCTTGGTCTCTTACAAACTTATATTTTAAAATTTTTAATATATATATAAAAAAATTATAAAATATATATATATATATAAAAATAATACAACTAAAATCTATATGTCTATCTTCTCTATATATAATCTATTATATATATATAAAATATATATAAATAAATAAAATCATATATACATATATATAGATATAATGAAAGAGGGAAAAAATGAATTAATATAAATAGTGTGCCTGTATTAAAAAACTTTATAAATGGATGTATATTTTTCTGGGTGTTTTTGTTTCTAATAAATAGTAGAAACTCTACCTTTTTAAAACCATTTTTCATAAATTTAATTGCAATTAAACGCTATGCTTAGTTATGCAGATTCTTGTATGTAACCGGGATTTGTTGGGATTTTTTTTTATCTTGTATGCTACAAATTACAACCTGTTTTCTCACATTCCCTAGTAGTATTTTTTTTTTTAAACGGTTATTTCCCCCAAATGAATGTCCCCGGGGTTGATTCAGGGGCGCCATGAAAAGATTTCCCAAAAAAAGAAACCAATCATCCAGTCATTGATAGCGTCCCAGCCAAAAAATTGCAAACTGCATCTTGTGAGGCCATGACAATGGAAGAATATGAAAATTAAATCTGTCCAACCATTTAAAACCAAAAGGTGGACGTCCACCCCAAAAACCCGAGTAAAAAAAGTTTTGGTCATCCAGGGATCAGTTTTGGCACCACAAACATGGCAATGGAGGTGGTCTAGCACCATTAAGCACCCTCTGGGAAAACTGCACAAAAAATGAAAAGCCTCAACTTAATATCAAAGTCAATAGTGAATATTTTAAATAGTGAAATAGAAGAGAATTAAAATCAATAGACTGGACTCTGATGGGGGCATATGGGTCTGGAAGAATCAAGGGAAAAGTGGGTAAATGGATTGAGAAATTGAAGCTGTCAAGTTCACAAAATAATATTTTTCAGATTCTATCAGAAAAAGAATATTTTTCTGATTCTATCCCACAATAGTATTTCCAATCAAAAGCATACTTATATTTAAATGGGCAAAACTCAAAAATTCGGGTTTGGTCACTTCGCCCAATTTTTGACAAAAAAATATATTCCGGGGCAAAAAGTTAAAAAAAAACTATTTTCCCGGGTGCACAGAGCCTCAGAGTGCTGTAGAACGTTGGCCCTGCTTAAAAATGGAGGGGGCTTGGTTTGGTCTTCATACAATGTTGTGTTTAAGTATGCACCCCAAGACTGCCGCCGCTTTAGAATCGCTTCACTATAAAATTCCCCCTAAAAAAAACTGACCAAAAAACTGAAGGGGGAATGTAGCCCCGGGTAAAATCATGGGTGCAAAAAGCTTTAAAAAAACAAGCTAGACTAGTGGAACATCATGAAGGTGTGGGGGTACGGCGGGAGCCACAGCAGCAGAGGTCAGAGAGTGGCACAAGACATTTGGAGGTGGCAAAAAAAAGGAGTAGGCACAAAGTGGCACAATGACACAGTTTGTATTTATGGCAGCAGCCAGCAGCAGCATGAGGTCAGACAGTGGCACAATGACATTTGGGGGGGGAAAAACAGGGGTGGCCACAAAGGGGCAAATAAAACATTTTGTAGGTACGGCAGCCAAGCACAGATGAGGCAGACATGGCACAATCATTCGGAGGGGCAAAAAAAGGAGTAGGCCACAAGTGGCCAATGACACAGTTGTAGGTTTTTGGCCACCACAGCAGCAGCATGAGGTCAGACGTGCACAATGAATTTTGGGGTGGCAAAAACAGGGGGGGCCCCAGAGTGGCACAATACACGGGTGTTAGGTCGGCAAAAGCCCAGCACGCATGAGTCAACAGTGGCACAATAAAAATTGAGGTCAAAGGAGCAAAACCAAAACGAGTGGGCCGGGGCCAAAACAAGTGTGTAGGTCACGGCAGCAGCAGAAGAGGGCAACAGTGGCACAATGAAAATTTGGAAGGGCAAAAAAGAGTAGGCCACAGGGCACAATGACAGAGGTGGAGGGGGGGCGGGGCACAGCATGAGGGGCAGACAGTTGGACAAAAGACATTTTTGGAGGTGGAAAACAGAATAGGCCACAGAGTGGCACAATGACAAGGTGGAGGTACGGCCAAACAGCATGGGTCAGCAGTGGCACAAAGACATTCTGGGGGGTGGCAAAAAACAGATTGGGGCCCCAGAGTGGCACAAAAACAAGTGGAGGTACGGGGGCAGCGCAGAGGTCAACATGGCACAAAGACATTTGGAGGGGGCAAAAAGGAGTAGGCCCCAGATGGACAAAAGAGAGGGGAGGAACCGGGGGCAGCAGAGTCAACAGTGGCACAAACATTGGAGGTGGCAAAAACAGGAGTGGCCAAGAGTGGCACAATGACACCGTGGAGGTCACGGCAGCAAACAGCATGAGGTTTTTGACAGGGCACAATGACATTCTGGAGGTGGCAAAAAAAGTAGTAGGCCCCCAGAGGGCACAATACAGAGATTTGGGGGTGACGGTGGCAGCACATGAGGTCAGACAGTGACACAATGACATCTGGGGTGGGAAAACTGGAGTAGGCCACAGAGTGGCACAATAACATAAGATAAATAAGAGGTGACGGCGGCAGGAGCAACAGCATGAGGTCAGAGAGTGGCACAATGACAGGGTGTGGATGTCACGGCACCAGCAACAGCAGCAGCAGCATGAGGTCATAAAGTGGCACAATGACAATGAGTGTGGAGGTGGGTGGCAATATCAGTCCCCGGTAAAGATGGTTGGTGGCAGATGGAGAAACTGTCAGCAGATGTGTGGCATCAGGCGGGTGGCGGCATCAGAATAGTGGCTGAGGCAGGTAGTTTGAACCCAGACTCATTTTTCACAGTTTGGGTGAGGCGTCATGGCTGATGTAGTCTGACGGCTAAGGCATTGGTGTGTAGAAAACCTGGCCGATCCACACCTGATTCATCTTGACAAAGGTCAGTCGTTCCACATTTCCCATGGACAAGCAGGTTCTCCTTGGGGTAACGATGGCCCCCGCCGCACTGAACACCCGCTCTGATGCCACACTACTGGCCGGGCAGGACAGCTTCTCCACTGCAAACTCGGCAAGTTGCGGCCACACATCCAGTTTGGCTGCCCAGTAGTCCAGCAGATCTTCTAACTGGGGTGGCAGAGTGCTGTCCAAGTAGGCCACCACCTGTTGGTTCAGGGTCTGCTCCAGGTCCTGCTGCTGCTGCTGCTGGAGACTGCCCTCCTCACTAGGCGGGTGAAGGAAGCTGCTCATAATTGACTCCTGACTTAGGTTGCTGCTGATGGAGCTGGTACTGCTCCTACCACCCCTCCCCACACACACCTTTCCCCAGCTGCCGCGGCAGTAGTACGTGAGCGCTGAGGAACCCCCCGGTCAGACCTGTCAGAGGAGGGACGATGCCGCACATAGGCAGCAGCCAACTGACTACGGAGGATTTCCCTATAGTATTTGAGTTTGTCCTCCCTCTCAATAGCTGGGAAAAAGGCTCTCATTTTGGACCGGTAGCGAGGGTCCAATAGGGTGGAGAGCCAGAAGTCATCCCTCTGCCGGATGCTGACTATTCGGCTGTCACTACCCAGGCAAATCGGGCTTTGCTGGGGCCATTCCCACAGGGGGGCTCCGGGGGCCCCCTGCCCCCCATCTCCACTGAAATATTTCCCAAACGGGGGCTTGCGGGTATTTTCCTCGTCTTCCTCTTCCCCATCTACCCCTCCAGTTTGCTCCTGCCTCCTTTTCCCCCTTTGTCCCCTTGGGTAAAAAAAATCCACTAAATTTCACCGCGAGATAAAGTCCCCCACGTCCCCCCAGCCCCCTGCCCGGGACAGATTTTTTCAGCATCTGTTCCGGGAACATAAAAGCAGTGGAATGACTTTATTCACCCCCGTAGTCCTGGGGGGACTGAAAAAATAACTTGGCCTCCTCGAAGGGCCCCTCAAAAAAAGGGCCCCAAAGGGGGTCACGGAATGAGCTCCCCACGGGTTGAAATCAAATTTACACAGGGGAGAAATCCTGTCCGCCGGGAAATCATCAAAAAACCCCCGGTTAAATTTGGGCCCTTTCTTTTTTCAACAGTCGGTCCAAAAGTCCAGGCGGGGAATTCCAAGGGGGTGGAAACATCGCATATCAGTGTCAGGGTTCCGTCCCCAATTTTCCTTGTCCTGACGCTGGGGGCCTCGGGCTGCGAACCGCAGTGGGTCCCTTTATTTTCCCTTTATCGCAGACCCTGTTTCCTTTTGCATTTGTCTTTTGTGAGCGCCCCTGTAGCCTCTGCTTACTCACCTGTGTTTGGGCCGCCCCTTCCATTTGGTTTGCTC
Source organism: Phyllomedusa bahiana (assembly GCA_025379985.1). NCBI lineage: Eukaryota > Metazoa > Chordata > Amphibia > Anura > Hylidae > Phyllomedusa > Phyllomedusa bahiana. The sequence continues at coordinate 77,796 of JAODAL010007590.1, forward strand.
CCCTGTTTCCCCTGCTCTATAGAGGGCGGGGGCCCCACATTTTCCCCTTCCACCGTGGTTTATAACCTGCTTCTCCTCCCCCACTCCCTGCCTGATCCTTGTTGTTTGTTGTTGTTGTTTATGTTGCCCTTTTGGGTGCAGCCCTGTTACAGCCTTTTTGCTGGGTCGGTTGGGCCCACCCTTGGGGCTCCTGCCAGTATTTTCTGGATTTAAACCCCCTGGAGATGTGGTCGGGCCCGGGTTTTATCGAGTCCTGCCCCTTTCTGTCTGTCCCCTGTTACTTTGATGTCTCTGCACCTGTCCTGTGTCCTGCCTGGGCCCTTTGTTCCCTGGTCTGTCCCTTGTCGTTTTAAACCCGTCCGGTTCCGTTGTACCTGTGGGTGTACGTTTAAACCCCCCCCGTAAAACTTCTGTGTTCCTGAGTAAAGTTTTACCTGCCCCCTTATGTTCTCCTATGTTCCCCGTGTTCCTGTCCTTTTACCCCCGGGTTTTCAAGGGGAAGGGGCCCCGTCGGGGTAGTGACCTGGGGGGGTCCCGCAGCCCAAATCCATCCCGCTTTGCGGCGGGGGTTTTTGGCCCAAGACCCGGCCCCCGAACCCCCACTCCCTGGGGTGGTCCTACCCGCTACCCCCCTCGCCTGCGGTGATAAAGAGGATCCACAACCCGGATGTCGCGGGCGGCCCCCTCGGCATTCGTCGGGAAGCGCCGCCCCCGTTACATCAAACGTTTTTTTAGGGGGGCCATTTTTTCCGCCTGCAACTCGAGGAGGGTGGTTCCCTTTGGGTTTGTAGGAAGGATGAAATTTCATGCACGTTTCCTGGCCCCTTTTCAGAATCTTTCTGAAGGGTCGATGGAAGACTTTTTTAACCCTTTTCCCCCAACCAATTTTAACACATGCGCCATGCAGGGGCATGGAAACCCCTCCCTCCCCGGTTTTTCAGCGGGCCCCCGACCCCCTTTTTACCCCCCCATTGTCTGTCACCCCTGGTTCCCTTTTTCCCGTTTTGGGGCCAAAAAAGCCACAATCGATTTTTTTGCCCGCATTTAACGCGGGGGCAGTTCCTCCCCTGTGTGACTTTTGTTCGGGGCCCAAAGGCCCAAACCGGTGTAGAAAAACGTTACACCGCTGTGCCCTACAAAATTGGGGGAAAAATGGATCAGTACTTGTTTGGGGGCTGAGTGGGGGTGGTGGTGGGGAGGCGGACATTTTGGGGCCCGGGGCCCCAGTTTGCAACGGGGGAGGAGAAAGCGGCCCTTTTCCTGTCCTAGTTGTTGGTGTGCTGGGCCGGAAGCACATTCCCCAGTGTGCCGTAAAGGACTTTTAAATGGGGCCCCGACCGTAGTTACTTTCTCCAGCGCGCGCCCTGCAAACCCTTTGGGAAAAAAAACCATAAGCTCAAAGGGCCGGCCCCACCTTTTTGTTCTACCCTTTTTTATGAAGTGGGTGGTACTTCCTTTTTGGCCGGGAAAAAGCCATTAGTTTCTCTGAACGGTGCAAAGTCCACCTTTTGGGAAAAGGGAGGGACTGCAGTACCAACAACTTGGACAGGAGCATGGTCAGCTTCTGCCCCCTTAGATGGTTGGACGCATGCTGTTGCCCCTCTTTGAAATCGCCTCGCTGAACGACTGCTGGCCCATGAGTACGAGGAGCGGGAACATTGGACCGGGGGGATGATGTCAAAGAGAAACAGCTCCCTTCTGCAGAGGTGGTGAAGAATTGACTGGCTGCAATGGCATGCGTGCCACTGGGCGCTGCTGCTGCTGTTGCTGCGATGGCAGGATGGACCACCACATCTGAGCCACGTTTCTCCCAGGCCACCGGATGGTGACGTTGCATGTGTTGACGCAGGGCCGTGGTGCCAACGTTTTGCTCCCTGGCCCACGCTTCACTTTCTGCCTAAAAAAAGATTCTACATATACCCATATTCGGCTCCTCTGGTGCCTTAGCAAAGAACTTCCACACCGCCAAGTATATGATTTTACCGCCAACGCTCCGCACTGAGTGACTACTGCTGCCGCTGCCTCACTGAGCCCCTGTTCCGCTAATTTCTTGGACCTGCGAAGCAGGTTTTTTACCTCTGGCCGCTTGGCTCCCGACCTCACACTGCTGCTATCCTGCTGACTCACGGCACACAAACCCACTTGCTTTGGGTGCGCGCTCGGCCTGACGCACAAGCTGACGCCCTCTTCTCCTGACGATGAATGAAGTCCTTCCTCACCCGGCTCCCAATGCGGTCGGGTACATCATCATCTATTTTGTTTCCCTTCGTCACTGCTGTCCTCATCACCATCTTGGTATGCAGAGGCTGACCCCTCACAACATGACCTCCCATGACACTCTCAACAATTTTATACTTTGCCGCCTACTACAAGAAGCAGGGGATATTGGCCCCATTTCTTTGCTGCCAAATAGCTGCTGACTGCCCTCCTCAAATTGTTCATCCTCGCTATATAGTGGCGCTGAACCCAGACCACATAGTAGATCTCTGGCTGAGGGAACCGGATGGGACAGAGACAGGTTGAGGACAGGTGAGGGCCGCTGACCCGCTCCCGGGCCATGCCAACTAAGGGTTGTGTCTGACGTTCCCACCGACTCTTGGCTGGGGTTGTCAGCTGTCATCTGGGAGGAAGTGGATGACCTAGTCAACCAATCAAGAACCATTGGGTTGCTGAACAACACACGGCCGCTAGATGACAGCGGCAGTTGTGGCCTCACCGAGTGACCCCTGCTGTGACGTCCCCTTGCTGTGCTGCGACCTGGGCCTGCTCCAGGAATGTTTGTGCCTCTGCCACTCGCAGATGAAGAGCCTGCCACCTCTCTGTCTGACATACTGTTTGTTCTAAAATGTACAGACACTGTTTGATGAAGATATCTGTATATGATAAATACACACCCTGTATTTGACTCCAAATGAACCCAGTAACAAGCTTGGGTAACCCTTGGATATAAATTGCGCTCCAGGAAAAATTTACTTTTATGTGTCGTTTAAAAAACACTGTGTATTTTACTGAATGTAAAAGCACAAACAGGCTTAATTAACCTTCGGATATCAATTATGCTACAGGCAAAATTGCTTCTTTGGCGGTGAAAAAGAACGTTTCTTTTACTAAGTACAACTGCAGAAAAATACTTAGTTAACCCTTGGATGTAAATTGCGCAAAAGAATTGAGCAACCAAAAACTACCAGCTTTGTAGCGTGTTACTATGGTGTGTATTTTACGGTACACAGCAAGAGACAAACTTGTAATTAACCTTCGGTTATAATTTATGCTACAAAAAAATGTTTTTTTTTGCCGATGAAAAAGCTGTTTCTTTTAGTCCCCAAAAGCAAAAAAACAATGCTTAATTAACCCCTGGATGTAAATTGCGCAAAAGAATTGGCAGCCAAAACTACCACCTTTGTAGCATGTTAAAATGGCTAGTATTTTACCTACACAACAAGAGAAAAATTGTATTTAATCCGGTTATGAATTAGCTACGGGAAAATGCCCTTTTTGCGGTGAAAAAAACGGTTTTTTTAGTCCTAAAAAACATACTTTGGCTTGCAATAAAAAATTATTGTAAAAAACAAAAGCATAGGGCACACTAAAAAAGGAATATTACATCAAATACAAACTCGTGGCACACTAAAGACTAAGTAAAACCCAAGCTATATGGAAAAATTGGAAATGCTTACGCTAAGGAAAATATAAAAACCTGGGACTCTTAGTTTAAGTTTTTGATCAAAGATTGTATTAACTCACCTCCCAAAAAGTCAAGGGATCCCCCGAGCGGGGGACCCCTACACTAAACATTTTAAACCCCCTTTGGCTAATCCAGACTGAACTTCAGGGAAGGTAGGAACTAGAAATTGGATTATCCGAAAGGTTTAAAAGGGGCAGCGAGTGCCAAGCCAATAATTTCCCAAATTAAATGAACTTAAAAACGCCTAGTGAGGTAACATTTTTAGTTTAGGGACCACCTGCTCTGGGATCCCCTTAAAGTTTTGGGAGGTGAGCTTAATACAATCTTTGATCAAATACGTAAACAAAGAGTCCCGGTTTTTCATTTTTTCCTTAGCAGTAATGATTTCCAATGTTCCTATATAGCTTGGGTTTTATTTAGTCTTTAGTGTGCCCTGATTTTTGTATTAGATGTATATATTGCCTTTAGTGTGCACCTATGCTTGTGTTTTTTCACAAATATTTTATATGTGCAGACCCAACGTATGTTTTGTAGTTCTTTTTGAGTTTGGGCGATCCTTTGGCTTGCTGACACAGCTGCCTTTTTTTAAACCCAGTGCAGGATAATTCAAATTGCTAGTTCCTACCATCCCTGAAGCTCAGTCTTATTGCCCCTGTGAGGTAAAAAAAATTTTTTTTTGTGGGGGGCTCACCTGCTGGGGGACCCCCTTGACGTTTTGGGGGGTGAGTTTAAAATACAATCTTTGATAAATAGTAAATAAGGTCCCGGGTTTTTTTCATTTTTTCCTTAGAGTAATGCTTTTCCCAATGTTCCTATATAGCTTGAGGTTTCTTTTAGTCACCACAGCAGCAAAAACAATGTTTAAATTTAAACCCCCTGGATGAAAATTGCGCAAAAAAATTGAGCAGCCCAAAAACTACCAGTTTTTTGTAGCGTGTTACAATGGCGTGATTTTACGCTACACAGCAAAAAAATTGTAATTAACCTTCGTTGTGAATTATGCTACAGGCAAAAGTCTTTTTTCCCATGAAAAAGACGGTTTCTTTTGCCCCACAGCATCAAACAAATTTTTATTAACCCGGGATGTAAATTGCACAAAAGAATTGGCAGCCAAAAAATTAAGTGGTATTTGTATTGAAAAAAACGTGTTTCTTTAAATGAATAAAAACGGGAACGGGCTTAGATACCCTTGGATATTCAATGTGCTGTAACAGATACAAAAAATATACATGCAGCTCACTGGACGCCCACGGGACTTCAGATCCAATACCCAAAAAATCAGAAATAGAACTTAAAAAAAGAGTCTTGAGACAGCTGGACCCCCCCAAAAAACGTGTATAAAAATGAGTTTTTTTAGAAAGAGTTATCATTAGCAGCCGTGGCAGCACCTTCCCTAATCAGTACAGTGGGCGGTAGACCCCCCCAAACTCGCCCCGGACTTATAAGTCGGGGACGTCAAGAATCCCCCCGGTCTCTAATTGGTTTAATTTGACATGTCATGTAGGCTATGCCCTTTTCCCCCAGATTTTTTGCCCCATGTAACCCATGTGCTCGCAGCCATTTTAAAATAAAAAGCACACTTTTTCACGCGAAGTCCCCCCAAAACTTCGACTTTGTTCAGAACCGGGAATTTTTCCGAAATTCTAAAGAATTCCCTTCGTTAGAATCAATTCGCCCATCTCTACTTATATTCATGCTAATTCACAACATTTGGTCACTATAGAACAATGTAACCCAAAAAAAAAAAAAAAAGGAGCCCAAAAACACAGTGTACATGCAACACAACAGCAACAAAAAATATAGAGCAAAAACACAATGTGCATGCACAATGACAACAAAAAACAACAATAAAGAGCAACAACACAGTGTGCATGCAAAACCAAAAAAAAAATTTGGGGGTAAAAATGGGAAAATACTGAATGGGAAATGAAATAATTTGGGAATTTTTTGTCTGTTTTTTATTTGACAACATATATAGTCATTTAAGAAAAAATAACTAATTTGCTAGAAACCCCATTAACTTTTATTTTTTTATTTTTTATATTTTCTGCATTTATTTAGTGTTGACATACCACAACACTGAATAAAGATCAGCATCACTCATATCTGCCCCATCTACATTAGGGCTCATAAGTTCCATTCTAATCTATTTGTGTTTTGGAGTATAGGAGAAAAACCCCTTTTTAACATGGGGAAAAATAAAACTCCATTAAAAGGTTATTCATGATCAAATTCAGATCCAAGACCCCAGCGCAGCAATGTAACAGTGCTAATACTGAGTCTAACTTCATTTAGTTATAAATGTCAGCAGGTAAATATTCCTCTCCAGTGGATTTCATCACATACACTGTGATAAACCAAACCAAACATATTGGCTGTGGAAACAATGCTACTCCTTTTCCAGTTTTCGTGAAATGTAAACACAATAGGACTCCTAGTCCTTCAAAAAATTAAACAGTTGCTAAAATCAGGGAAAAGGCTGAAGTAATTTTAAAATATATATACAGAGAGTTGCAAAAGAATTCCTAATCCTTGAACTTTTCCTCATTTTTAAATGTTACAGACACAAACAAATATATTTTGTTGATATTTTGATGATGTGATAGAGCAAAGTACAAAAGTAGTAAGTATTTGCGGAAGTATATGTACTTTTCTAAATTTTTGCAAATTAAAAAACTGAAAAGTATGGCGTGCATATGTATTCAGCCCCCCTGAGTCAATACTTTGTAGGGCCACCTTTAGCTGCAGTCTGTTAGGGCATGACTCTACCAGCTTTGCACATCTAGAGCTTGGAATTTTTGCCCACTCTTCTTTGCAAAATAGCTGTAGCTCAGTTAGATTGCTTGGCGAACGTTTGTGAGAAGCAATTTTCGAGTTCTGCCACATATTTCAATGGGATTTAGGTCTGGATTGTGACCGATGCCATTTTAACAAATAAATATACTTTGATGTAAACCATTCCATTCTAGCTTTGGCTTTATGTTTAGGGTCATTGTCCTGTTGGAGGTTAACCTGCTCCCCAGTCTCAAGTCTTTTGCAGCCTCTAATAGGATTTCCTCCTGTATTGCTCTGTTTTTAGTTCCATCCATCTTACCATCAACTCTGACCAGATTCTTAGTCCTTGCTGAAGTAAAGAATTCCCACAGCAAGATGCTGCCACCAACATGTGTCATGGTGGGAATGGTGTGATCTGACCAGAGCCCCTTCTTCCACATACTTGCTGTGTCCCCTATATAGCTTTTTGCAAGCTGCAAATGGGACTTCTTATGGCTTGTCTTCAGAAATGGCTTTCTTCTTGCCACTCTTCCATAAAGGACAGATGTGTGGAGTACACAACTAATAGCTGTCCTGTGGACAGATTGTCCCACTTGAGCTTTGGATCTCTGCAGCTCCTTCAAAGTGACCATGAGCCTCTTGGCTATTTCTCTAATTAGTACTCTCCTTGTTTGTGCTGTCAGTTTAGGTGGGCAGTCATGTCAGGGTAGGTTAGCAGTTGTGCAGTTAGGTTAGCACATTTACAGATGATGGCTTGCACAGTGCTCCATGAAGTATCAGTTTGGGCTATTTTATTTAAAACCTAACCAAGCAATATACTTTGCAAATTCCTTTCTCAACAGAATCTAGAAAATAATTTCAGCATATTTTAATTGTTTGTATTATTTTGTAGCGCTTAATTGTTTTAATTTAGTATGTGTATGTACTAATAACACTAACATGATGAAATTGTTCTATAGATTCTACTGAGAAAAGTCCACAATGGACCAAAAAGTCCAGTATAAGAAATCTGCAATTAAACATGGTTAATCATACAATGTACTGCTGGAAATTAATTGGTTTCTAAGGATTTCTTTGATATTTCCTATTTTGGTTACTGATGTGTGGGAAATTATTTCTATTGAAATGTGTCATTGATAATATTTTTACTGCCTTTGATGCCTGGGGCCAATCGATTTGCACCTATCTCTTTGATGTGCCAAAGACGATTAAATATTTATTGTACATTGTTTACATGACCATGCATTCAATCATAGAACTAAGCTGTCACATGCCATACATGCAAGCAGAGACTTGCAGCTTAAGGGCCCGCTTACCTGGCAATGGCCAAATACCGGTCGGTCTATCCGACCGGTATTTGTCCGCTTTGTGTGCCGTCCTCACGGCCGCGGGGCGGCTTTTCTCCGCGATGAGCGGAGAATAGCCCTCCCCCTTCCCATTGACTTGCACATATTCTGTCCGAAAACTGGACGAAAGAATGCATGCACAATGTTTTCCGCTCGACCGGCGGGTTTTCCATAGAAGCCCATTGTGTTCGTTTGCCGCTGGTTTTTCAGACGGTCTACAAAGCCGCAAACCGTCTGAAAAACCGGCCGCAAACCCGTGCCGTGGGGACATGCCCTTACCCTCTCCTCCCTGTCTCTGTTTTACTCTAGGAGGTTTTTTTGGTCAGTGTTGAAGGTTCTGAAAATTTTGGCAGATGAGAAAGATGTCTCTTTTCCTTAATAAAAATACATTATAAAGATTGAGGTATTCACAGTGGTTGCAGCGGTCGCAATCGGAACCAGGCCCCTGAGCCACACATAGAAGATGCAGGCAGCGACTCAGGTAGAGCGTCTGGGATCAGAGCTAGCTCATATCCTAGCTGCTTAGTCCCTGCTTGACACAGACATAGGCAGCACAATATCATGATGTCATCCCTCCACCTGTGCTGCTGACAGTACTAGGCCCTAAGCCAGTGGCATCAGGACTTAGGCTTATGGCCTAGTAAATGCCCTGTATACCTGTCTACATACTAGGGACCTTATATATTTATTTACTGGGGGCTCTGTATACCTACCTACTGGGAGACCCTATATACCTATCTATTAGGGGGCTCTCTATACCTACCTACTGGGAACCTTATATACCCATCTACTGTGGGGTGGGGGCTGTATACCTATTTATTTAGGGGACTTACATACCTATATACTGGGGGCTCGACATGCCTACCTCCAGGGGGGATGGATATCTGCCTACTGGGGGGCTTTATATACCGATCTACTGGAGGGCCCTATATACCAATCTATCAACTGGGGGCTCTATGTACCTACCTACTGAACGGATCCTATATAGCAACCTATCTACTGGGGCATCATATACTTCCATTTACTGGGGGTTTATTATGTACTTACTATATACTGGTAGATATAATAGCGTTTTTTGTTCACTCACTATGCCTGCAAATTAGGAGATCCTCTATACTCACTTCAAGCACTTCAACACAAGGATTGCAGGTAAATAGTATTTAAACGTATAATTCTATTTACCATGTGGCCGAACGTCTGTCTGTGCTCTACTACTCCACTATGGAGGTTGTTTGAACATTTTTGGATGTCAGAGGAAATGCAAGTCTGGATTTGCTGGTCATCACGGACTACTAATATTGTTCGCAAGTACTACAATTAATGTGGAATAAGAGTTTTATAATAGAACTCCTATACTCAATAAATAGAATTATACATTTAAATGCTATTTACCTGCAATCCTTGTGTTGAGGTCCTTAGGTACTTACCTCCCTATTGGGGGCCCTATATAACTACCTACCTACTAAAAGGGCCCTATATACCTACCTACTGGAAAGGCCTTATATACCTACCAAGGGACTCTACATATCTACCTACCGGGGGACCTATATACCTACATACTGAGGGTACCCCATAAACCTACCTACTGAGAGGGCCTATATAGCTACCTAATGGGGATTATATACCTCTCTACCTACTGAAGGGAACTATATACCTACTGAGGGGCTACCTAATGGGATACTATATACTTCATTACCTACTGAGGAGACCTATATATCCATCTACTGACTGAGGGATTGTCAGGGCTAAGCTGTGCTCAGACTGCAGACAGGCTGCAGCAGCTGATGCACGATCCCTCCCTGATACACTTGCAGCTGACAGCTCTGTGAGTGACAGACGCCCAGCCACTCCTGACAGGGGGCGAGTGCACCAGCCAATGGGAGGACCCGGAGGCCGCTCCAATCAGCTACAGGGTCGGTATCCAGGAATCCCATTTAAACTCCCTGAATGCTGACTACTGCTGCTGGGCTTTTCCTGTCTAACTTGTGTTTCTTGTTCTATGTTTTGTTGTTTTGATAACAAGTATAACTGACCTCGGCTTGTTCTCCACACTCCGGCTTGTCTCCTGATTTTGCGCTTTGCTTCCGTTTGGCTTTTGACCTCGGCTTGTTTACGTTTATTCCTCTGGATCTGATTTGTGGCTTTGGCTTTCCTATTTGATATTGACCTGGACTGTTTGACTATTCTTTCTTCTCACGGCCCCAGCTCTTTAGCAGCGCAGGGACTGTCGCCCAGTTGCCTTCTGCCGCCTAGGGCAGCACGTCAAGTAGGCAGGGACAGTGGGCTGGGTTCCAGTTAGGGCTCACTGCACCTCCCTTGACGTGACAGGGATCCTATATTGTTACCTAGTGGGGGACTACATAATTAATTACCTACCGAGTGGATCTATGTACCTACTGAGGGGGTCTATATACATATATTCTAAAGAGGTCAATATACCTACCTTCTGATGAGCCTGTATGGCTACCTAATGGGAACCTACCTATCCAATAGGGGACTTAACTACCTAATGAAGACTTACATACCTATATATGCCAAAGGAGGACTTTACCTACTTAATAGGTAGAGGCTGCTAACTTATCTGACTAAGTTTGAGGATCTAACCTACCTAAAAGGAGCTACCTATCTGCCTGCCTTATTTTGGAGGGGGGGGGCTGCCTACTCTGTAGGATAATTACCTAACTACTGGTGGCACAAATGGGGGCCCTATAGTTGTCTTGGGGCACTTTCATTGTTTGTGGTACAATTACTGTGTGGAACACGAAAGGGAGCATTATTACAATTTGGTACTTTGGATAGGGAGTTTGTACAAAGGTGGGAATTGGTAGGGAAGTGCTGAAAAAGAGCATAGTCTAACATGTTTGTGTGGTAAATTCTGCAGGGAGGAGTTATGGCTGGAAGTAGACATCATGATGGTCTTTAGTGGATGGAGAAGAAAAGGGAAATTGAACAGCACCTGTCAGAGAAGACGTCATGATGGTCTGGGAAAAGGGAAAGTGAATAGCTCCAGTCATAGAAGGCATGACCTGTGAGTCCCTAGATGTAACTGCACTGTAATCAATTATATGTGTTAGAGCACTTTTGTATAACTGCTATCTATCACTATATGGTGTTATGTTGATCTTAGTGTAATGGTTTATATATCTTTATGGTGGAGATATGTGGTCATGAAGTGGTGGTATTATTTGGTCCTTGTATATCATTGTTATTGATATTATTGGTCTTGATATGTTTATTTGATGAGGAACACTATGATGGTATTAGTCACTATACGGTGGTGATATGTGGGGTATTATTTGGTCTTTGTATGTTGTTGTTATTAGTAATATTGGTCCTGGTATACTAATTTGGTCAGTAACATTATGATGGAATACAGTAGTAAAAATGCAGTGATAATGGTTACTGACCCACGGATATAGATAAGGTCAATTAAACCATTCAGTGTAAACTTCAACACAAATTAAAAATAAAAATTAAAGATGCAATTACATTTTTTATTTTTTTTGCAAAGTAGGGGACAACGGGGACAGACGCTTTGCCTGTATAACTTGTTTTTCTTTTCTTCCATTTCAGATGAATTTTCTTCTATTAATCAATCCCTTTAAGTAGAAGTCATTTTCTTCAGCACACTACACAGCGGACATCTGCCAAGGAATCTTTATTAAAAGTAGTTGTCCATAGCCATTGTCTGTTTGAGGGTGGCCCAAACTGAAGTTTTGCACCAAGGCCCACAAGCCTTTAACTATGCCCCTAGTTATTCACATGTACGAGTACTTTTAATAAATAAAACCCATAGGCACACTTTGACCAATAAAGTGAATCAAATCTCATGTTATCTAAATATCCAATTGAAATTTCAATGAAAATTTTGAAACAGGTAAAGCAAATTTTAGCTTTTCACCAGACAGATTTCTCTTGTAACTAATCTTGAATACAGCACACTACTAATTGGATGGCATTACATTATAATGAGTAACAGTTCCTCTTGCCAAGTCATTTAATTCTTTGAGACACACAAGCATTGTCTTTTTTCACCAAGTAAATATACTGTAATTATTGCATTAAGAATTTCACATTATTTATTTTGGCTGAAAGCAATGCAAATTTACATTTTTAGCCACCCAACTAAGCTTCTGCCATATATTAATGATGTTATAATAAAATATAATACAATACAATTATCTACAGTTACATAACTATAACCCTTAAAGTTCTGCAAATTATTAAGATCACAACACGATGAATAAGCAAAGTGGATGCTTATAAAGCATGTCTGATCTTGTTAAATTGCATGCCTCTGTTTACATAAACTCAGTGCCAAATTCCAGAGCAAAGCTTTTGGCTACGGTTAATTTACTTGTAAAAAAAAGAACTGGCTCATGGTTAATAGATACTTAACCCCTTATCAACATTTGACATACCAATACGTCATGGTCGGAAAGGGGTTCCCACAAGTTGACGTATGGGTACGTCATGGAGATCTTGCAAGCTCACAAGAGGAGCTCGCAAGATCGTATATTACTGCTGGCATCATGCCACATCACCTGCGACCGGAATGCGCTCCGGCCCCAGGTGATTAACCAACAACCTGTCCTATAAATCTGTCATGTTAACCCCTTAACGACCCGGCGGTTTTTTTTGTTGACACGTTCGTTTTTCCCTCCTCACCTTCCCAGAGCCATAACTTTTTTATTTTTCCACCTCCATAGACATATGAGGGCTTTTATTTTGCGGGAAAAGTTGTACTTTCTAATGGTTATTCACTGTACTATAGAATATACTGGGAAACCGCAAAAAAATTCCAAGTGGGACAAATTGTCAAAAAAACGTATTTTCGCCATGTTTGCGGGTGTTTTGCTTTTATGGCGTTTAATCTTCGGTACATATAATGTGTTATCTGTATTCTACAGATAGATACGCATCTGGCAATACCAAACTTATAGGGTTTACGTTATGTTTTGGTGCCGTAAAAAAATTCCAAACTTTTTCTATTTTAGAAATTTGCACCACGGCGCCATTTTGTGCAATCAATAACTTTTTTGTACTAACATCTACATACATCAGTGAGGGGCCATTTTTTGCAGAATGAAGTGTACTTTTTATTGCTAGCAGTTTTAAATGCATGCGATCACTTTTATTCCATTTTTGAAGTGACGTAAAATGACCAAAAAATGCAATTTTGGCGTTTGGAATTTTATATTTTTATAGATCGGACTTTTTCGGATGCTGCGATACCAAATATGTGTAACTTTCTTATTATTTTATTGCTTTTTTTGTAAAATGGGGAAAATGGGGTGATTTGAACTTTTAATACTTTGTTTTGTACTTTAAAACTTTATTTCTTTTTTTTTTTTTTTTTTTTACCGTACCGTTGAGTCCACCTAGGGTGCTTGACCACTAGGAGGCGTGATCGTTAATAAAGTCTAATGCATTGCATAGACAATGCATTAGACTGTACCAAGATGGCAGTTTCCCCACTTCCTGTCTGCGGCCGGAAGTGGGGCAAACCAGGACATGCCAGTGATGGGAGCTTAGCCATGTCCGAGCGCCAGATAGCTGCAGCTATGCTGCGGCGATGCTCATCGCCCTGAAGATCGGAGCGCGACACCGATCTACATTCATTTAGATGCCGTGGCCATCTTTGCCGCGGCATCTGAAGGGTTAAACAGCGCGGGCGGGTGACGCTGCCCGTTCGTTCTGTAACGGGCTGGTGTTAGCGGCGATTAGCCGCTACCACCCGCCGACTGTGCGGAGGGGGGGGGGTCGCGGAGTTAATTAACCCACACAGTGAATGCCGTAAAAAAGAAAAAAAAGTCACAAAATTGCAATTTTTGTTCATCCTGCAGCACATAAAATGGAATAAAAAGCGATCAAAACCTCATATAAATATCAAAGTGGTGCCAAGTAAAACGTCAGTTCATCGTAAAAAAAAATAAAATCCGTTACTCAGCTCTGTATATGGAAGAATAAAAAAGTTATGGCTATCAGAAGACAGCGATGTATAAATGATTTTGTAAATAAAAACACAGCATATTTTTTTAAAGCGCTTCAACATAAAAAAAAGTCTATAAATTGGGTATCGCCATAACTGTATCGACCCACAGAGTAAAACAAACTTGTCATGGATACTGTATGGTGAGCAATGTTAAAAATAAAAATAAGAAATACTACTAGGATTGCAGTATTTTCTTCACCCTGCCTTCCAAAAAACGGATTTAAAAGTGATCAAAAATTATAACCATAAAAATGTCAAATCATCCCACAAAAAACAAGCTGTTATACAGCTCTGCACACAGGAAAATAGAAAAGTTATGGCTCTCAGACTATGGCGATGCAAAAATGTTTTTTCCTTTTTGAATGAAAGTGTTTTTATTGTGTAAAAGCAGTAAAGCATAAAAAAGATACAAATTTGGTATCACTGTAATCGTATCAACCTGCTGAGTAAAGCTAGCAAGTTATTTCTACCGCACGCTGACCACAGTTAAAAATAAAAATTAAAAACACTACCAGGATTGCTGTGTTTTGTTCAAAACGCCTCACAAAAACTTTAACTAAAAGTGATCAAAGCATCATAGGAACCCCATAATGGAATCAATAAAAACCTAAACTCATCCCATAAAAAACAAGCTCATAATCAGCTCCTTATACAGAAAAATAAAAAAGTTATAGTTATCAGACTATGATGACTTAAAAATGCAATTTTTTATAAACGCATTTCTATTGTGTAAAACTAATAGACCATAGAAAACTATATACAATTTAAATAATTGTAATTGTACCAACCCCCATAGTAAAGTTATCACGTCATTTATACTGCACATCAAACGCTGTAAAAATGAATCCCAAAAAACAATGGCGGAACTGTTTTTTTCTCCAACTCATTTTCATGGCCCAATACTAAAAGAACTATGGAACACCTGTGCGCCCAAAATGTACAATACACCCCTAGTTGAGATTCATGAGGAGTGTTGAATCCAAAATGAGGCGACCTCTGAAAGGTTTCACCTGTTCTGCTACTTTGGGGGCTTTGCAAATGATACATGGCACCCACCAAATAGTGCTCCCTCCCATGCACATAAACAGCAGTTTACACCCACATGTAGGGTATTGCCCAACTTGGAGGAAATTGCGTAACAAAATTTGGGGGACTTTTTTTTCAGGATTCCATGTAAAAATAAATCATTTTCAGCTAAAATTGCAGATTGTTGGAAAAATATTGTTTTTTATTTTCACAGCTGTTAGAGGACAGAGGGGATTGTGGTGGACAAGAGATATGTATCACCAAGGACCCTGGCGCTGGTGAGGTGAAAACCAGTAATATCATGTGTCAGCAGTAGTGTTGAGCGATTATTATCGACAAAGTTGAAATCGGCACAGTTTTTATGTTGATCTAAATTTTTAGATCATGCGATAATTTAGGTTAAAATCTGTGCATCATCTATTAAGATCGCGCCATTTTCGGCGCTTCCTGTCATTTTGGCGGCCAGCAAATCAGCTTACAGAATAGAGCAGGGTGAGATGTGTGTGCGACGTCATGACTGGGATGTGTATGGTTGCGATTGGCTGGAAAAATCACATGACCTCGTTTTACATAGAACAGCGTTTCCTGTTCAGCCTCAGTGTCTCTCAGAGTCTCAGAGCAGAAGGACGTGCGCTCTGCCTGTGGCCAAACAGCTCAGCGTTATTATTCTATTTCTTCACAGAGAAACCTTTACTATTAGCTGTGATCCTTACAATTTAGTTAGATTAGAGATTGGAAGATTTTATGCAGTTAGCTAGAGAATTTTAAAGGAGCATCTACCGCTGTAAAGTAACGGGAGGAGGGGGGGGGGGGGGGGGGGGGGGGGGGGGCCCGCAGGCGAACACAGACAAGCTCTATAAAGAATACTGGATAAAGTTCACCAAGACTTAGTGTAGACATTGCACTGCAATAGCTTTATTATTAACAGTTTTCTATTGAAATATTTCCTGGATATTGGGCAGCCTGAACTTATAGGATACACATCTTTTCTAGTAACTGCAGGTCTCTTTGTTAGGTGCAAAACCACTTTTATTATCAGTATACATTTCAGATAGGTGTTCATTTTCAATTTTGCCCATTCCACCTTTGTTGATATACCACCTTGCACTTAAATTTGAATCCAGCAATTTTATAGTCACCACAGTGAATTGAAAGGTGCCAAAAAAATCTTGTATTTTACGAATACATAACAGATACGTGTTTTATGACTTGGGCGCACTACAGCTTTGTTCATTGAGGCAGCTTGCACTTAAATTTGAATACAGCAATTTTATAGTCACCACAGGTGAATTGAAAGGTGCCAAAAATACTGTGTATTATACGAATACATAACAGATACGTGTTTATTGCACTTTTGCCCAGTCCAGATTTGTTGATAGACACCTTGCACTTAAATTTGAATCCAACAATTTTATAGTGACCACAGGTGAATTGAAAGTTGCCAAAAATACCTTGTATTATACGAATACATAACAGATACGTGTTTTTTGCACTTTTGCCCAGTCCAGATTTGTTGATAGACACCTTGCACTTAAATTTGAATCCAGCAATTTTATAGTACCACAGGTGAATTGAAAGTTGCCAAAAATACCTTGTATTATACGAATACATAACAGATACGTGTTTTTTTGCACTTTGTGCGCCAGTCCAGATTTGTTGATAGACACCTTGCACTTAAATTTGAATCCAGCAATTTTATAGTCACCACAGGTGAATTGAAAGGTGCCAAAAATATCTTGTATTATACGAATACATAACAGATATGTGTTTTTTGACTTTGGCGCACTACAGCTTTGTTTCATTGAGCAGCTTGCACTTAAATTGAATACAGCAATTTTTATAGTCACAAAAGGTGAATTGAAAGGTGCCAAAAATATCTTGTATTATACGAATATATAACAGATACGTGTTTTTTTACTTTGGCGCACTACAGCTTTGTATATTGACGCAGCTTGCACTTAAATCTGAATCCAGCAATTTTATAGTCACCACAGGTGAATTGAAAGGTGCCACAAAATATATTGTATTATACGAATACATAACAGATACGTGTTTTTGTGACTTTGGCGCACACAGCTTGTTCATTGAGGCAGCTTTGCACTTAAATTTGAATACAGCAATTTTTAGTACCACAGGTGAATTGAAAGGTGCCAAAAATATCTTGTATTATACTAATAAATAACACTTCCGTTTTTTTTGACTTTGGCGCACTACAGCTTTGTTCATTGAGGCAGCTTGCACTTAAATATTGAATACAGCAATTTTATAGTCACCACAGGGTTGAATTGATATGCCAAAAATACCTTGTATCTATCCGAATACATTTCAGATCATGTTTTTACACTTTGGCGCAGGCCAGCTTTGCTGATCAGAACTAACTTGCAGTTATATTAAATCCAGCAATTTTGTGTCCCCACAGGTAAATTTGAAGGTTCCAAAAATATCTTTTATTACCCAAAGCATTACGAACGTGTTTTTTTTTTTTTGGGCAGGCCAGCTTTTTTTATAGATCTACTTGGCAGTTATATTTGAATCCAGCATTTTTGTTTTGATTTGGGAGGTTTTAGGGAAAGCTGTGTTTTCCCGCCCTTTTAATAAGGACTTTCCAAAACTCTTCCATACCTTTCTCAAATTTTTATATTTTGAACATGGAGCGAAATTCAGGTGGAAGCGAGCAAAAAAAAGGGGGTGGACTGGAGGTAGAGGTACGAGAGAAGGTGCTCCTTCCAGTGCTGGCGACAACACGCATGCCAGCGGATCGTCAGTTGCAGGACTGTCAGGCCTGTCATCGCTGGGTCAGGGCCCTGTGAATCTCAGTAACGAACAGCGTCGCCAATCTGTCCTTCAGTGGTTAATGCAACCTGCATCCAGCAGTCTTACCTCCTCGTCCTCCCAGTCACGGCCACAAATGTCGTCATCAGCATCACCAGCATCCGTCCAACATGAAGCTGCCCAAATGTCAACTCGTGTACCCACCACTGTGGATAATCCATTTTCTGAAGACCTCTTTGATGACAAAATGCGGTTGGGGTCAGAAGGCATGTTAAAAGATCAAGAGGCCAAAGAGGATGATTTTTCTCTGCTCTGACGCCCAGTTACTGATGCCATCAAAGGAGGAGAAGGAAGCCGGTCAATCGGCAAAAATCCCGGGCGGTCGGCAACGCCTTGCAGTCTCTCTTGCTTGTAGCCCGCAGCTCCTGGATCAGAATGTCAGACGACGAAGTCACCTGTGTTGATGTTGATGATGTTGATGATGACATTGCGGATCCGACGTGGTCTTTTCAGCAGAATTTGCTTGCGAGCGCTTCATCACTGGACGAGGAGGAAGACGATGGGGTAGTGTCAGTACTGGTCCCGCCTCAAAAAGGGAGAGGGCGGTCGCAGAAGTCCGCTGATATGATTCCGCCAGCCACGGTCAGCGCAAACCCCACTCCTCGCTTATCGCCGTCAAAAAGGTCCAGGACCTCTCAAGCCTGGGCCTTCTTTGAGCAAGCCTCTGATTCACCCAGCGATGTCATATGCCGCCTATGCCGTAAACGCATAAGTAGAGGCAAGAACCTTAGGTGGTTAACCACCACCAACATGTCTAGTCACATGCAGCGAATGCATGAGTTGAAATGGAGGCAACACTTGGCCAAAAAAGGCCAGACCGACGCCGGGCCTCCAACCACTGTCACACCCTCTGTCTCCGCCTCCTCCTCCTCCGCCACCACCAAGCGTTCTTCAGCTGCCCATGTCTCTCAGAGTCATGATCAGGGATCAGCCTCCGCTTCAGCCTCCACCGTCGCCCGAGTACCACCAGCACCACCAGAGACCCATCCTACCACTTCTCCTTCCGCCAGTTTGACGACCTGCACGCCGTACAGCGGCCAGTCTAGCAGCCAGCCTTCTGTCTTCCAGGTTTGGGAGCAGAAGAAACACTTTTAACCCAAACCATCCCAAGGCCAAAAGCCTGAATGTCGGATTGCCAGGCTTTTGGCCTTGGAAAATGTTGCCTTTACCGTCTGGTGGACACAGATGGGTTCCGCCACGTCATGGCCCTTGCCTGCCCCCCAATACCAGATGCCGAGCAGGCATTTCTTTGCCAGAAAAGCCATACCTGCCCTGGCCAGCCACGTGTCATCTAAAATTTCAAGCGCGATGTCTGCATCTGTGGCCGGAAAAGTCCATCTGACCACCGACACATGGACTAGTAAGCACGGCCAAGGCCGATATATCTCTGTGACAGCTCACTGGGTGAGCTGGGTGGATGTCTCTGGGGGTGACGGTGGCTCTCAGGCTCGGCGCACGCTCTTCAAAACCGCAGGGATGGTGCAGGGTTCTTTCCCCCAAGGACCTCTGGTGGCATCACGTGCCCAGAGAAACCAGGACGTGTTGAAATTAATCTGTCTTGGAGACCGTCCACACACAGGTCAGGAGCTGTGGACGGCTCTCCGCAACGAGACCGAGCGCTGGCTGGGTGACAAGAACCTTGTGCCAGGCAAGGTGGTGTGCGATAACGGGCGAAATCTGCTGGCCGCCCTTAAGATCGGTAGGCTGGAGCACATCCCTTGACTGGCACATGTCATGAACCTTGTCATCCAGAAATTTCTAAAGAGCTACCCGGGTCTGGACTGCCTGCTGAGGAAGGCTCGAAGTCTAAGTTCGCACGTCCGCCGTTCACACCCTGCTTCGTCCCGCCTGGCTGCGTTGCAGCGTCAGCTCGGCCTCCCCGTCAACCGTCTCATTGTTGACGTGGCAACATGCTGGAATTCCACCCTCCACATGCTCCAGCGATTGTGGCAGCAGCGCAATGCCATTACGCAGTACGACGTGACACATGGCCTGACAAGCAGCGGTGCGGACCTCGGGGTGTTGAGCCACCGAGAGTGGAGGCAGGTGAAAGAGCTCTGCAGCATCCTTGGACGAATGGCCCGAGCTGGCTCGTCACGCCATAGAGGTGTTGTCCTGCCCAGCAGCCAGCGTCATATCTGAGCGGACCTTCAGCACAGCTGGAGGAGTCATTACAGACAAACGCATCCGGCTTTCCACAGATAATGTGGATCGTTTGACTTTCATCAAGATGAATCAGGCATGGATCTCTGATGATGTTGTGGCCCCAATTGCCGAGGTCACCGATTAGTTGCCGGTCTACTTCACATTCCTCTTCAAACAGAAATGGTCCTCTTGAAAAATGTTTTTTAAAATGATCATTTCTTACTGCAATTTTTATTCTCTTTTCTCAACAGTTCATTTTGCTGGTTTTGCTGTGAGGAGACTGTAAAAGACAGCAAGGTTTCATGACAACACCGTATTCCATTTACTCACTTTATCTTTAGAAGTTTTCGCATTGTCAATGGTTTTGAGGTCATGTTGCTGTGAGATACAGCTATAATATGGTCCTTTGGAACAGAAATGTGGCTTTTAAGTGGCATTTCTCCCTCACAATTTGTAATAGTGGCTGAGAAGTCATATTTATAATTTTTTGGGGTCATGTAGCCGTGAGATACAGCAATAATCATGGTCCTTTGGAACAGAAATGTGGGTTTTAAGTGGCATTTCTCCCTCACAATTTTTAATAGTGGCTGAGAAGTCCTATTTATAATTTTTTGGGGTCATGTAGCTGTGAGATACAGCAATAATCATGGTCATTTGGAACAGAAATGTGGCTTTTAAGTGGCATTTCTCCCTCACAATTTTTAACATGGCTGAGAAGTCATATTTATAATTTTTGGGTCATGCTGCTTTGAAATGCAGCAATACTACAGGTCCTATTATAAAAAAAATGTTGTTTCTAACAGACATTTGTTCTTCACAATTGTCCAAAGTGGCTCAAGGGTCATGCTTTGAATTTTTGGGGGCATTTTGCTTTGAAATGCAGCTATACTACAGGTCCTATTATAAAAAAAAATGTTGTTTCTAACAGACATTTGTTCTTCACAATTGTCCAAAGTGGCTCAAGGGTCATGCTTTGAATTTTTTGGGGGCATTTTGCTTTGAAATGCAGCTATACTACAGGTCCTATTATAAAAAAAATGTTGTTTCTAACAGATATTTGTTCTTCACAATTGTCAAGAGTGGCTCAAGGGTGATGGTGCTGTCAGAAACAGGAATAGGTAGGACACTGTTAATGGACACATATTGCAAAATGACTTGTTTTTGCAAGATCTTTAACATAGCTATCAATCCCTGTATTGAGACAACCCATTTAATACAATTAAAAAAAGAGAAACAAAGACATGGTGGGATTCCATCCTATTTTAAAAAATGTGTTTTCTAGAATTAAACTACTAAAAAACTTGCATGTACAAAATAGCTGGTAAAAAAAATTCCTCTGAATTGTACAAGGGAGGTACAGGAAAACTTGACCAGATGTAGGTTATTCACAGGACATGGAGTATGGAGCATGGACACAGAACAAAGTACAGAGACAATTACCTCCAGCACGTTGACTAAAATAAGAAAAAGACTGCCAAGAAAAAGGGCACCTGGGTGGAACAGGAGCGTTAACCACCAGTATTTCCAAGTGAAGCTCAATTGGTACGCACTCATACGGAGGGGCAAGCGCTACCCAGGACAGGGACAGTATATGTCCAGTGAAACTAAAATGGTGGTTGAGACTCTCTTCTCTGGACATAGGTCCTTATCTGATCGCAGACTTATCCTATATACTCTCGCGTGATCATATGCGGGTACCCTGGGCTTTGTTTATGGACTCATTGACGGCACAGCTTCTAACTCTGTTTGTTGTTAGAAATTTTATTTTGATTAAGTTTGGGAGATGTCCTTTTTGTTTTCATTTTTTTTTTCCTCTCCTGCTCATTTCCTTTTACGCATGTCAGGACTGGACTATTGCATGTTCATTATTGTTGCGCTCACGTAAACTGCTCTCTTACATGTGTCTTATTGTTAATTTGATAATCTCATGACAGATGCACAGTTTTGTCCTGATGTTCCTTTTTCATGTTTCTCAATAAAGCCTTTTTGAATAAGGAAAAAAAAAAAAATGGTGGTTGAAAGACTCCTATTTCCGGCACTTTTTAATCTGTGGGTCAGACAGGTTTAATGGTCATTCTGCGGTACAGGACAGATATAGTTAATGTCCAGTTCAACTAAAATGGTGGTTCAAAGACTCCTTTTCCCGGCACTTTTTAATTTGGGGGTCAGACAGGTTTAATGGTCATACTGCGGTCCAGGACAGGTATAGTCAATGTCCAGTTCAACTAAAATGGTGGTTGAAAGACTCCTTTTCCCGGAACTTTTTAATCTGTGGGTCAGACAGGTTTAATGGTCATTCTGCGGTCCAGGACAGGTATAGTCAATGTCCAGTTCAACTAAAATGGTGGTTGAAAGACTCCTTTTTCCGGCACTTTTTAATCTGGGGTCATGCAGGTTTGGTTCTCATGCTGTGGCCCAGGACAGGTATAGTCAATGTCCAGTGAAACTAAAATGGTGGTTGAAAGACTCCTTTTTCCGGCACTTTTTAATCTGGGGGTCATGCAGGTTTGGGGCTCATGCTGTGGCCCAGGACAGGTATAGTCAATGTCCAGTTCAACTAAAATGGTGGTTGAAAGACTCCTTTTCCCGGCACTTTTGAATCTGGGGGTCATGCAGGTTTGGGGCTCATGCTGTGGCCCAGGACATGTATAGTCAATGTCCAGTTCAACTAAAATGGTGGTTGAAAGACTCCTTTTTCCGGCACTTTTTAATCTGGGGGTCATGCAGGTTTGGGGCTCATGCTGCGTTCCAGGACAGGGATATTCAATGTCCAGTTCAAGTAAAATGATGGTTCAAATCATACTGCCTTCTGGCACTTTTTAATTTGTGGGTGATGCAGGTTTAAGGGTCATGCTGTGGTACAAGACAGGGATAGTGAATGGTGTGTGATTTTTTTCTGTGGCTTTTATAACCTAAGTGTGTTGCCTAAGATGTAGCACGTATCCATTTGACTGTTGTGGATGTTAATTCCAGCTTCTCCAGCCCTGTTTGGGTGTAAGAATGAAGGTGTTGTTGCTCTCCCATAGACTTTAATGGTCATCGCTCATAATCTACTATCGACTATCTTGGCCAAAGTAATTGCTCAACACTAGTCAGCAGCAGTAGGTTGCTGACACACGTTTTATTGTTAGTATACTTGCACAGCAAGTAGTCTGTGTCTGGTTTTCACAGGAGCAGTCATAGCCCTCGTTCACATGGCTTATTTGGTCGCTGATTGGAGCCGTTTCTGCGGCTGTATTTGCGCCTGCCCGTTTCCCGGCTCCAATTTCCGGGCCCGTAAAATACAGTAAACCCCAGTTCTCATTGAGAAAATTTAGTTTTCCCTCTCTCCCCCCCGTTGGGAATTTCCCCCGCGGGGGGGAGGGGGAAAATGAATGTCAATTATTTCCCGGGGTGTAGGGGCCGTAGAAAAATGATGTCTATGGGTTTCCCGGGGAGGTGCCCCGGCCCCCCCCCCCCCACTGCAACAACTTTCCGGGGGTAATTTCGGGGCCGGAAAAAACCGTCCCCGCCCAATTTTCGCCGGGGAATAAACCGTGTGAACGAGGCCATTAAAGTTTGGGGGGGTGACTGTCCCACATCTTCAGGTCCAGGCCCCGGGTTTGTTTGCTGGTTTTTATGCCCGGAGGTAAAGGGGGGTAGAGGAAGAGGTCATTGTTGTTTGTGCGTTAAGGAAGAGAAAAAGGTGTGCTGCAGAGCCCCCCAGGAAAGACTTCATGCCGGGTTTTCAGCGGGGGGCAAAGAAGCCCTTTGGCCCCAGGGGCCCCGTAAAATGTTCCAAACTCAGGGCTGTGTAAGACTGTTTTGTTTTTCCCTTGTTTTAAACTGAGTTAACCCCCGGGTTTTTTTGCTGTTTGTTTAAGGCTGAAAATAAAAAGCCCGATCACTTTGCAGATTTTAAAAAGAATGCTCCCCGTTTACCTTTTAACCCAGCTGATCCCCTTTCAATTGGGGGTAGGATTTGGGAATTTCTGGTACAGGTTGTGCCCGATACAACGGTGGCATAGAAGTACAGCAAACGACATTTAAAGGGCCGGGGAAAACCCAAATTTTGCTAAATACTTTCAGACAGTTTTGGCCCGAAGAAGGGGTGTGGGGGCTGCTGGGGGGAAATTTTTTTGGGCAGAGTTTAAAAGTCCCGGGTTTTGGCGCCCACTGAAATCTCCACCACAGCAGCCGCCTTTGGGGGAAATCTTTAAACCCCCTGGTGGGAAGCAAGCGCCCCCGCGCAAACAGATCAAAAAGGAATATGGAAAAACTCAGCGGGAGATTAGTGCCAAACAACAGCAAGTCCCCTGCAGAAAACCATGCCCGGCTCGCAGGAAACCAAGCGGTTGTGATTAAACCCGGTTGGCCCGGGATATCCAGGGCCTCGGGAAAAGGGCCCGCACCCTCCAGTTGGGGGGCGAACGTTCCCTAATGCCCGAAAAGGGCGGGGAGGGAAAACGTTGCCCAAAAAAATTGGGCACTGGAGGGGACGTCGGACTCACTGGTTTGAAGCGGTTGGCCCAACCCCAAAAACGCTACCCCCAAATCAATGGTGGGTTTTGGGCCCCCCATTTCTAACCCCGGGGAACCGGAAAAGGGGTTTTTGGGGACCTTGGGGCCCCCCAGGATTTTAACGAGTATCCAAAGTTGAAAGCAGAAATCCTTTTGGGAGACTTGGGGTTTTCCTTTGCAAAAAAAGGGCCCAAAAAGGGTCCACCCCCTGGGGCCTATTTTTTAATGGAAAGCCCCAAAACCCGGTCCCCGATGTTTTATTTTTTACACCCGGTTTCAGGGAAAAAAGGGTGCAACCGGATTGTGTACCCCCGCGCAAAATGGTGGAACGAGGTCATGGGGGTCGGTTCATTTCATTCGCCCGCCCAGGGAAAACCCATGCGGGCCTGGGTGGCTTTAGTCGGTCGGTGTCTGGTTTGGGGTTGGTGGAACGTTTCCGCAAATTGAGAACTCCAGAGGCCCTTTCAGGGGGGGCGAAAATCTGTCTACCTTTTGGGGGGAAATCCGAGAGAAATCCAAGAGTCCGGGGGCAAAAAGAGCCCTCAGCCCAAAGGTCCCCCTAAAGGCAGGGGGGGGCCAGAGTCCTTTAAAAAGGGAGGGGCCCCCCGGGGGGGGTTTTTTTGGGAAAGCCCTGGCCCCGGTCTTTGGGTAACCCGTGCCCCCCCAACTTCGGAACCCATGGGCTTTCTCGACGGGCGGCGTTCTTTGCCCTTTTGCTCACACCCCCCATGTGGGCAGTCCCCTGACGGAGGAGGGCCCCAGTTCTGCCGTGACGGGGCAATGGGAATTTTTGGTTTTCAGGACTATTTTAACTCAGGGGGGCTGGTCACCTTTCCCCTCGGGCCCATGGGTGGGGTGGGGCCCCCACTTGGGATTTTTCCCCGGGAAAACTTTGGGGCTGCCCAAATCCGGATGAGCCCTTTAGAAAAGGGCCCCAAAATTGTGTGGGGACAGTAAATTTGGGGTTTCCCCAATGCCCGGGGTGGAAAAAGAGGTACCCCCCTTTTGTATGAAAAGGGATCTCTATATGGGTTAAAAAAAACATCAGGATGAGTTGGTAGAAAAAATCTCGTTAGTGCCTTAAAACCCTACTGGAAGATGGTGATAGGGCCTGGTTCATTTCCATGTATTAGGGGGGCCTTGGGGGTAAAAGAAGACCCAAGAAAGGATACTTTAGAGGGTTCTTTTGGGCCCGGGGGTTCACCCAAAACGTTCGGGGGCTATTGCCAGTTTTGCCCCGTATGCCCGTTCATGTTCCCGGTAGCCCCCTTCCCCCAGCCCCCTGATACCAAATTCCGATTTTTTGAGGTGCCCCTTTTATAGAATTGCCATGGATTCGGTAGGATCCCGGTGAAGTCAGCCCGAGGGGCACCAGTATATTCCCGGTCCCTGGTGATTATGCAAACCCGGGGTACCAGAGGCAGGGCCCATTCAGAAAAAATTTTCCCCCAAAGGGGATAGCAAAGGAGTTGTTTTTAGATGTTTTCCGGGTTGGGGTACCTAAGGGAAAAACTGACCGATAGGGGGCCCCGTTCAAAGTTGAGAGTGAAAAAGGGACCCCTGTTTAAAAAAAGTTAAAAAATTACCAGCTTTCCAAGGGCCCTTTGTTTTTCATCCCCAAAACAATGGGTGGGGCAAAAAGTTTTAACAAAAAACCCTTTAAATTTTTGTTTAAAATGGTAGTTGAAAAGGGATGGGCCCAGGGCAGGGACTTTCTTTTGCCAAAATTTGCTGTTTTCCAAACGGGGGTTGGGCCAAAAGAAATCCCCCGGATTTTATCTCCCCTTTTAAAATTTTTATAGGCAGGGCCCCCCCAGGGGGATTGGATGTCGCCAAAATGACCTGGGAGGGGGGGGGAGGTCCCCTCCCCTATTAAAAAGCATAATAAGGGATATCTCCCAGGGGCGGAGGTTGGGTAGCCCGGTGATGCCTATTGTTTAAAGGGGCATCTTTTCCAGGCTCAAGGAAGGCCCCGGCAAGGGGTCTATGATAGGTCAGCCTGTTTCAGGGGAGTTTAAACCCCAGAGACCGAGTTCTGGTGTGGTACCCCGGGAGAAAGAAAAATTTTTCCAAAATGGCAAGGGGCCCTATGAGGGGTCGGGAAAAAATGGCGAAATGAATTACAGGGTTTCAACCCAAACCCGCAGGAGGAAACCCTACCCAAATGTATCATGTGGGTTTTTTAAAACCCTGGAAAGATAGGGACCCTCAAAAAAGCCCTGTGCGCAAGGGCCCAAAGGACCCCAGCCATTGAGGAGGTCAAAGTGGCGGGGGCCCCTTCCCTCTCAAGGCAGCAATGAAAACATTTCCCCCTACGGAATAGGGGTTTTATTTTACGAACCCCCGGTCAAAACCACCGTAGCTGAGCTTGAGATAACCTGACCCCCAAGAAAGGGGTAATTTAAAACCCATAGGGTGCCTGGGCTCGCAGGAGTTCTTTGCGAAGGACCCCCAAAAGGATTTTGGGCCCGGGAAGTGATCGAGGTATAAAAAAATTTGGGTGGGTTAGCCCAAAGTCCTCTTTCCTAACCCCAAATTTGGGGAATGGCAATTTTGAAAATTTAAATCGCAAACAAAAACGGGTGTTAAGGTAGATCCCTCCCCCCTGTCTGGGGTAGATAAATTGATAGAGAGACTGGTCCAGCTCGTATATCACGACTCTGGATCTTACTAAAAGGTATTGGGAAAATTTCCCGTTACAAAGGAGACTAGGGAAAAGACAACGTTCTCCACACCTGAAGGGTCTTTCCAGTATGTCCGGATGCCTTTTGGCTTACAGGGAGCCCTGGCCACGTTCCAGAAAGCCATGGACTGGGTGTTGCATCCCCACAGGAAATATGCGGCAGCCTATCTGGATGACAAAGTCATTTTTTAGTCAGGACTGGGAAAGTTATATGTCTAAGGTTCAGGCTGTCATGGGGGCGTTAAGGAAGGCGGGTTTCACGGTTAACCCCAGCAAGTCGGCCATAGGGTTGGAAGAAGCCCGAAAACCAAAGGGGTACTTTCGTGGGCGAGAGTTATCAACCTCAACTTAATAAAGTGTAAGCCATCCAAAATTGGCCCCGCTCCAGAACAAAAAACAGTTGGGGCTTTTCCGGGGAATTGGGGGGTTACTATAACGATTCATTCCCAAGTTCGCAGAGATAGCATGCCCCTCACCGACCTGAAAAAAGGACCAAGCCCAGCCGCGTTTAAAATGGTCCCCGGAAGCTGAAGGGGCCTTTCAAAAACTAAAGTCAGCCCTCTGTAGGAAGCCCGTGTTGGTTGCCCCGGATTTTTCCAGGGAGTTTGTGGTTCAGACAGATGCGGGGTTAGAGGCTGTGTTGTCTCAGGTAGTAAATGGAGAAGAGCACCGGTAAGCTGTCCCCAGCAGAGAAGAATTACTCGATAATCGAGAAAGAGTGCCTAGCCATTAAGTGTCACATAATCTCCAAAAAATTGGGAATCTCGCAAGAGAACAAAGAGTGACTTTTGATCACTATATTTACTATTTTGCCGTAGGCAAACTTAAACTCTATCATTCTCTATCTGTTAAACACTAAAACGTAACTTTTATTAATCTATCTCTTAACCTCTATACACACTATTTAAAAACCAATCTCTAACCTCATCATTTAACCCTTTTTGCTTCTAAAAGAGGGAATAACTCCCTTTCATTACCCATCTGGTGGAACCCCACCTACTAACAGGGGAGCCTTATATCTATAGCAAAGTACTAACTTCAGTAAGGGATCCCAAGCCAACTACTTGGGCAGTTGTCCCTAATCACATAGACACAGAACAAATAAGGCCCCCTTGTGACACCGTCTGCAGCAGGTGACACTTGTAGACAGAGGTGAAGATCACAATTTAAAACGTCATATCTGCCCCTCGCCGACATTTTTTTCGCCAGCTAACCTTGCTTTATAAAGGGTTTAAAGGGGTCCGATCACATGGGGTCTGAGCTCACTTCCTTTTACACATGTTAGGAAAAACACCCGTTCAGGTGTTCACCAATTAGCCATCAGAGAATCAACATAAAACCCACTCCCCCCTTTCCCCCCGCACCCCTCATAACATGTCCTGCTAAAGCTGCCACCATGCTCTCATGAGCCAACAACCTTCAGTCAAATTCACCATCTCCATAAAAAGGCTTGCGCCCCATCTTACCGTACTGCCCGAGCCACACCAACAAACAGCTCAGCCCTGACTGTGATGGGCTTCCGTCTTACTTCTCTCATATTATTGCAACTGTGTGGCTCACCAAGAATGAATTTTAAACAGACAAGGTGTCACATTACACAGCACACTGGGCCCTCTATAAAATTCCCATAAGCCCCTTCTCTTCAATATCTAATATGCATATTCATTGGGAATATAAACTTTCCCCTGTACAATAACCACTGTCATATTAACCCTTCCATAAAGCACTTTTCCTATATATGTAATATGCAATTCATTCCAATAGAGCGCAGGCCCCATTAAATCCATGTTCCACTGCATTGTATAGTATTGTCTCAAGACTATATTTAAAACCACTTCTCCCTTTTTCATTGTAATATTCATGTTCATTTTTAAAAATACTGTAGGCTCTATGGCTAGCCCACCCACCCACCCACAGTCTGACCTCACAAGTTCCCCAATGAAGATTCTCTCCAAAGGCTCACAGCAAGCCCTTCAATCCACCAAGTCACAATGGGACAGCAAGAACTCCAGTATCTTCAAATGCCATTGCATCTAGTTGCATCCGCTTCGCACTAGATCAGCGCCGCAAGCAGAAACAATAAATCTCTACGTACATGTGTACAGACATGAATAGTTTTCAGAAGCAAAAAGGGTTAAATGGTGAGGTTAGAAATCAGGTTTTTAAATAGTGTGTATAGAGGTTAAGAGTAGTGTTGAGCGATTACGTTGGCTATCGACATCGGGCGATAGTCGGCCACCATCGATAAGGTTTTTCGATAGTGAGCATCGATTAAAAGCGATGACCATTAAAGTCTAAAGGGAAGCAACAACACCTTCATTCTTACACCCAAACAGGGGGGAGAAGCTGGAATTAACAGCCACAAAAAGTCAAATGGATACCTGCTACAAACTAAGGCACAACACTTAGGCTATAAAAGTCACAGAAAAAAAGTCACACACCATTCACTATCCCTTCCTTGTACCACAGCATGACCCCTTAAACCTGCAAACACCCACAAATTAAAAAGTGCAGAAGGCATTTTTATTTGAAACATCCTTTTACTTGAACTGGGCATTGAATAACCCTGTCCAGAACGCAGCATGACCCTAAAAACCTGCATGACCCACAAAAAAAAAGTGCCAAAGAAAGTAGTCTTTGAACCCCCATTTTTAGTTGAACGGGACTTTGCAAACCCGTCCGGGACTGAGATGCCCTTTAAACCCTTCCAAACCCACAAAAAAAAAGTCCCGGGAAAAAGGATCTTTCAACCCCATTTTTATTTGAACGGACTTGACAAACCCTTTTCCGGGACCGCAGCGGACCCTTAAACCGTCTACCCACAGATTAAAAAACCCGGGAAAAAAGGATTTTTCAACCACCTTTTTTAGTTGAACGGGACATTAAAAAACTGTCCTGGAACCATATGACCAAAAAACCGTTTTCCCCCCAGTTTAAAAAGCCGGAAAAAGGGAGTCTTTCAACCACTTTTTTATTGAACGGACTTGCAACCCTGTCCTGGACCGCGAAACCCCTTAACCTGTCTGCCCCACAGATTAAAAAGTGGGGAAAAAGGAGTCTTAAACCACCATTTTAGTTGAACTGGACATTGACCAATGGACCAATTGAGCTTCACTTGGGAAAATCTGGGGGTTAACGCTCCTGTTACACCCAGGGCCCTTTTTTTTTGGCTTTCTTTTTCCATTTTACTCAACGCGGGAAAATTGTCTCTGAAACTTTTTCCTGCCCTGCTCCATACTCCATGTCCTCTGAAAAAACCTACATCGGGTAAAGTTTCCGTACCCCCCTTTTAAAATTTCCCCGAGGAATTTTTTTTTCCCACTATTTTGTACATGCAAGTTTTTTAGTAGTTTAATCAAAAACACATTTTAAAATGGGATGGAATCCCCCATTCTTTGTTTTCTTTTTTTAAATTTTGTAAAAAGGGGTTGCTAAAACAGGGAGATACTATGTTAAAATCTTGCAAAAACAATATTTTTGGCAATATTGTCCATTTAACAGTGTCCTACCTTTCCCCTGTTTGACAGCCCCATCACCCTTGACCACTTTTAAAATGTGAAGAACAAATTCTTTAGAAACAACATTTTTTTATAAATAGGACCTTATATAGCCATTTCAAAGAAAAATCCCCCCAAAAATTAAAAGCATCCCCTTAGCCATTGGGGACATTGTGAAAACAATGTTTTTAAAACAACATTTTTTTTATATTAACCTTAGTTTTGCTGCATTTCAAAGCAGCATGCCCCCAAAAAAAAATTTAAAAAATGATTCCACCACGTTAAAATTGGAGGGAAAAAGCCACTAAAGCCCCTTTCTTTTTCCCAAAGGACCCAGTTTATAGCTGTATCTCACAGCAACATACCCAAAACCATTGACAATGTAAAAACTTCTTAAGATAAAGAGTAAATGGAAACGTTTTTCATAAAACCTTGCTGCCTTTTTACAGTCTCCCACAAAAAACCCAAAATGAACTTTTGGGGAAAAAAATAAAAATTCAGTAAGAAATGACATTTAAAAAAAAATTTTTAAAGAGGACCATTTCTGTTTGAAGAGGAATTAAAGAACCGCAACTAATGGGTGACCTCGCAATTGGGCCACAACATCATAGAGATCCATCCCCTAAATCCTTGAAAAAGTCAAACATCCACTTACCTTGGAAACCGATGCTTTGCTGTAATGACTCCTCCAGCTGTGCTAAAGGCCCCAGATATGACGCTCTGCGGGGCAAACAACCCTCTAGGGCTGACAACCCCGGGGGCCATCCCCTTTTTTGGATACCAAAGTCTAGGGGTCCGAACACAAAAAAAAACATCGTTTTAACCAATAGTCTCACCCACGATCAAAAGCGATCCTGTTGTTGGATTGTGCCCGCATTGCATGCTTGTGAAGGGGTAACAAAGTTTGGGGCCAAAGGGGGTCACCCATTAGGCTTCTCCCCCTTGCCTGCTGCTGCCGCTACCCTATTGGGCACTCTACGTGTCACCGGATTTTGTTTCCCCCGGACTTTTGGGGAACGTAAGCAACCAACAGATTCTCCATTTGATCAATCACAAGGTCCCCATTTCCTCTTTTTACCAATATTTGGGTGGGGGGAAAGGGAAAAGTGCGATTTTTTGTTTTGTCCCGGGACCAGGGGGGGTGGCCACCCAGTAACTGTTGTTCATTTTGGGGGCCTTAAGCAGGATCATATTGGAGGAAAGGGACACCAAGCACTCAGTGAAATGGACCTTGATTTCCCACCTCTGGCGGGGGCACTAAAAACTGATTTTTCCCTCATTTTCCTCCTCCGCCTAAATTCCGCCAACCTCTTTCCAAGGCGGGGACTCGGTAACATCTTCTAGGAAACCTCCCCCCCTCCGCTGCCTTCCCACAGCTAAACACACCCCCGATTGCCTGAGAGACACCCTGAGAGCGATCGCCCCCTTTTCACAGCTCGGACCCCAAACCACTGCCAATAAGACCGTGAAATTGTAAACTTGGGCCCCTTGGGGATCGACGAGAAAAAGCTCCGTCTGCACTTGGGTCCCCCCCTCCGTCGCTGGGGGATTTTTTGTTTCAGAGTGTCCAACATCGTTCCAGAACTAAGATCACCAAAAACTCATGCTAAAAGGGGCTTTGTCCGCGCTGACCATTTTGTGGCTTCTTCAAAACGGGGAAGGGTGGTGAGAGCTCTTTCACCCCCTCCCTCTCGGGCTCAACACCCCAGGGCCGCACCCTGCTTGCAGGCCATGTTCACTTTGTACGCTAATGGGATTGCGGCTGCCACAATCGTGGGGCATTTGGGGGTGGAATTCCACGTGTTTCCACGTCAAAAATGAAAACGGTTTACGGGAGGCCGAGCTGACCTGCAAACGCAGCCCGGGGGGACGAAGCAGGTCGAACGGGGGAAGTCAACTCAGACCTCGACCTTTTCACGGGGCCCCAGATTTTTTTTTTTTTTTTTGGGGTAGCCTTTTAAAAATTTCTGACACGATTTTACATGTGCCCGGCAAGGGGTTCTCCACCTACCGAATTAAGGGGGCCACAGATTTCGCCCCTTACGCACACCACCTTGCCTGACAAGGGTTTTTTTCACCCAGCCACGCCGGTTCTCGTTGTGGAAGCCGCCCACTCCCCGACCTGTGTGGGGCGGTCTCCAAGACAGATTAATTTCAAAAAGGCTTGGGTTTTTCTGGGGACTGATTCCCCAGAGGGCCTTGGGGAAAGAGCCCTGCACCATCCCTTCAGTTTGAAGACGGGGGCCGGCCCGAACCACCGTCACCCCCGAGACCCACCCACTCGCCATAGCTGTCACAAGATATAGCGCCCTTGGCCGTGCTTTCAGTCCCGGGTCGTGGGCAATGGACTTTTTCCGGGGCACAATGCAGACAACCCTTGAAATTTTAGATAACTGCGGGGCCCGGGGAGGAGCTTTTTTGGCAAAGAAAAGCCCCTCGCATCTGGAAATTTGGGGGAGGCGAGGGGCCCTGACGTGGGAACCCATCTTTTCCCCCAACGAAAGGCAACATTTTCCCAAGGCCAAAACCTGGCAATGCCGACATTTAGGCTTTTTGGGTTTGGATGGTTTTGGGGTTAAGTGTTTTTTCTGCTCCCAAACCTGGTAGACGAAGGGTGGGTTGCTCTGGGCCCCTGTACGGCGTGCCGTCGTCAATGGCGGGAGGAAAAAGGGGAGGGTGGTCCCGGGGGTGCTGGATTCCGGTACGGGGAGGGTGAAGCAGGTTTACCCTATCATGACCTGAAACAGGCAGCAGGAAAAGCTTGGGGGTGGGAGGAGGGGGAGGGGGGAAAAGGGGTGTACAGGGTTTGGGGGCCCGGCGTCGGCTGCCTTTTTTTGGCCAATGTTGCCTCCCTTCAACCACATTTGCTGCATTGACTAACATTTGTGGGGGTTTAACCCCCAAGGTTCTTGCCTCTACTTATCTTACGGCAAAGGCGGATAGACATCGCTTGGGGGAATCGGCTTGCCAAAAAAGGCCCAGCTTTAGAGGCCTGGGCCCTTTTATGGCGATAAGTGAGGGGCGGGGGGCGCTACCTGGCTGGGGGAATCAATCAGCGGACTTCTGCGACCCCCCCTTCCCTTTTTTTTGGGGGGACCCCCATTACCACCCCATCGTCTTCCTCCCGTCCACTGAGAAGCCTCCAACAATTCGCGAAAAACCAGGATGGATCCGCAAATTTATCATCATCATATCAAAAACCCTACTTGTCTCCTACATTCGCATCCCCAAAACTCGGGCACAACAAGGGCCAGTAAAGTCCCAGAACCACGGCCCGGGCAGAGGGGGGGGTAAAGTAAGAGAAAAAAGGGGATTGTGGTGGGCCCAAAATATTTGGGCACCAAAGGGCCCCGGGGGCTGGGGAGGGGGAAAACCATAAATTTTATGTGTCCCCCGGAAGTAGGTTCTGACACACGTTTTTTTTTGCTAGTATAATTGCACGCAATAGTCTGGGTCGGTTTCCAGGGGCACTAGAGTTGGGTGGGTGACTGCTCCCACATCTTCAGGTCCAGGGCCGGGTTTTTTTTGCTGTAATAACCCTGGGGGTCGGGGGTAAGAAGGGGATTGTTTCGGCATGGAGGGAAAGAGCAGGTTCTGAATTTCCAGACAACTACATGCCGGGCACAGCGAGACAAGAAGCCTGAAACCTTATTTTGGGCACCTGTAAGTGTCCCGCACAGACTGGTAACTGTTTTGTTTTCCTTCGTTTTTGGCTGAGTTAACCCAAATTTATTTGCTGTTTTATAGGGGAAATAAACGCCGATCGCTTAAAACAATTTAAAGGGGCGGGCCTGCTTACCATACCACCGGCTACCCTTAAAACCAACACAAAACAATTTGAAACTCACTACACCCTGGATAATTTTCCTTTAAGAGTGAGTTTCCAATAGGGGGGCTTTTAGGGGGGTTTATTAAGTTTTTTGCACCCAAAGTATCTGAAACCCTTAATGGCCCTAAATAAAATCTTTTAAAAAGAAACCCTAAACCTGGTAGGGGCTCCCCTATTTGAGGGTTGTTTAGCCAAAAAATCAGGCCACATATAGGGGAATTTTTTTAAAAAGGCAGAAACTAGGGAATTGAATTGAGTTTCATTTACCTAGTCCATCCAGGAATAATGATAAAAATTAAAATCGAAACAAAAAAAGAAATTTTTTTAAATTTTACATTCCCCCTTTTTAATTCTGTGAAAAACCAAGGGTTAATTAACTTCCTAAAAACTGTTTTGAATACTTTAAGGGGTGTCATTTCTTAGATGGGGTCATCTGACATACAGGCCCCTCAACGACCACCTTAGAACTGGACTGGTCACTAAATAAATCTATTTAGCTAATTTTCTTAAAAATGTGAAAAATGACTATTAAATTTCTAAGCCCCCTAATGTTGTAAAAATAAAAGACATTTAAAAATGATGCCAACCTACAGTGGACATATGGCAGATGCTAGTTATAAGTTATTTTGAGTGGAATAACTCTCTGTCTAACACGCAGAAATTTAGAACTTTGAAAATGGCAAATTTTATCAAAACTTTCACAATTTTTTTATATTTTTCACAAATAAACAAGGATTGTATGGACCAAAGTATACTACTAACTTAATCACAATGTGTCACGAGAAAGCAATCTCTGTATTATATGGATAGGTAAAAGTGTCAAAAAGTTATTCTCACATAAAGTGACACAACAGATTTAAAAAATGAGGCTTTTTCAGAAACGCCAAAACTGGCTGCGATTGTAAGGTGTTACGCTTGGTGTCTTTTGGGCGTGGATTGGGGTTCTTTGAAGTGTATTTTTTTTTCACTAGGTAACATACAGTTGGATTAGGGTTGTGCTAGGTAGCATTACAGTGGGTTCAAGGTAGCATCTTGACATATCATAGTGATTGACAGAATGAAGACGCAGAAGCTGAGTGCTGAGCCCTATAGCTATGATCAGTATCAGACTGGGATGTCTAGAAGTTGATTCTAGGGGCCCACCAGTTGAGCTGTTTCTGGACCCACCAATGGAGTTTATTTTGGGGGCCTGCCCTGCAGCTACTGTAAATGACTGTACATGCCTTATCTGTCTCTTGCTTCTTGCCTCTTTTTCTCTGCTTTTCTGCTTCTCCCAAAGATGTACATGCAGCTAAAAAACAACTCCGGGTCTGCCATGTTCTTGGGCCCACTGAGGGGTTCCTCTGTTTCCCTATGGGCCAGTCCGAGCCTGACTACAAGGTGGAATTAACAATGTGCAAACCATAGATGTTCTGTTGACAAAGTGTAATTGCATTCTAAGAAGTAAATTACTTCTCTTACTCTACATTCGAAAAATCAGTGAAGGTTTTGATACCAATTCCCCATTAACAAACACTAGAAAGTGGGGAAATATAAATAAAGCAATATACAAAGATCCAGTTTCTTCCAGTCTCTATACCCAACATGTCTCTAGTACAGTGGTCCCTTAAGTTCCAATGATTATTGGTTCTGGGAAGACCATTGCAAGTTTAAACTATCGTTTATTTATAGAAAACTAGTAATTGCTTCTCAAGGCTTAAAAATGCCCCCCAGGATTATGCAAAATAAAGATTATAGAAACTAAGCAGATAACTAACACAGAAAATGAAGTCCCGTACCATAAAAGCTAAAAAGAGATGTAGGAAAACCTAAATCACTTTTTTTTTTAAGACCGGGGCCATAGTCATCAGGGTCCTGTAGAAAATATACATTGTACCAGAATGCTCTCACCTGATGCCCTGAAGAGCAACTCATCCTGGCACAGGTACAGAGCAGTACAGAAAATGTAGTACTGCACTGTTCTTCAAGAAAGCCGCTACTAGACAGCCATTATGGGGGGAGCTCTGGCTGCTGCTACTGGAGGAGAAATGATTGTCATTAACAGAGGGGGTATTTGACTGACACTGTGACTGCCACTATTTTGGGGGGCACTGTAGCTGTCACTGTTGTGGTGGCACTATTGCTTTCATTACTTTATTTTAAGCAATGTTAAGGAAAATACTGCCAAGTGAACGACATATGGGTTGGGTTCATGACACAAGAACTCTCTTCTGAAAGAAGGACCGGGTTTATATGACTACTGGCATACCATCTACATTCAACTAGCTATATTTAATGTTACAGAGAAGACAATAGAAAATAAAGTTCTCGAACAATGTATTTACAAAGTTACATAAAATCTTTTAAATAGTGTATACAGATGGACATTCCTTCTTTAAAGGTCTTGTCGTTTAACAAATCATATGCACATCACAAGGAAATCTCCCACCTCAGACAATCCTCTTGTTATGGGTGATTTCAGTATGAGATGACTCCATCTCATCTCCTCTTCTGCCTCTTAGTTTCATTCTATAACCTCTGCCCACAAACCCTCTCCTCTCCCTCGCTCTCTCAACTTACAGATTCACCCACGCACAAGGATGGGAATTCACTTAATCTTGTCTTCTTTTTAAACTCACTAACTTTTCTCATGAGCTTTTTGATCACCACCTTATCTCCTTCCCTATCAACAATTCTCACCCCCATCTGGACACACATGACTGTCAAATAAAGAAATAGAGGCACCATTAACACTCACTCAGCCACTCATAGATACGCTACAGTCCTCACTGTCCCCAATCTCCTCCATCTCCTGTTCCAAGGGTACGTCCACACAGCAAGGTTTTCAGGCGGATTTTCAGACAGAATTCGGATTTGAAAATCATCCGAAAACTGACTGTCAACCAGCACCATAGATGGCAATAGAAAATCCACCCAGCAATAGGTTTTTCTACTGGGCGGATTTTCATTAAGGGGCAGGGGCTAAACCGTGGACAGAACCATCCCCTAAAACCATTGAAAAGATGATAAAATACCAGCAGGATTCTTAAGACATTATTTTGTCTATGCCATGTGGCTGTACCATAAGGAAACCACCCTGGACGAAGCTGAACTACTTCATGTCCCTCCCAAGTCAGGCGCTGGCAGTCTTGGCACATGCTTCAAGCTCGCTTTCTTTAGCTTTTATATTCCAGATATGATGAATGGAGAAAATCAAAGCTATCTTCACATTTTCTCCCTTACAAAGTCATAATGAGATCACAGAAACCAATTTGTACATTAGATTAGAAGAACCAAAGATGCCTCACTGGGGTCACAATGAATGAATAAAGTCACTGATAAAAGTGGACCTTAATAAAGTAAAATATAACTTTTATTTCAATATAGATTTAAATTTAATTTGTCCCTAGAATACCCTAAAAAGGTTAACCCTACCTTAGCAGTGTAACTACCCTGAAAAGAATGATTCCACCCTCTACCCTTTCCCTAGAAAACCCTAATATTACCCTAGATAAAGATAATGTATAGTCTTAATAGCCTTTCTATACCAAAAGTTATGATACTCAGTCACCAAAAGTAGCTGAGAATTATCATACAAAAGTCAGTTACTCAATAGTTTTAAAAACAAAAAGCAGCAACTACAGTAACTACCTCTCAAGCTTCTCAATGCATTAGGGGCTGATGAATCACGGTAAATGACTACTTCGCCAACATGTTTCCCCCACCTATAGCATAGGCTCAGCAGGGAGCAACAGACTGTCTAACCAAGGTGCTGGAACATTATCAATTGGTAACAAAATAAGGCTAATGTAATAGTCAAACAACAAAGTAAGTTTACAAAGTAAGTTCTTAGACTATATCAACAACCAAAGTGAGAAATTTAACCAGAATTTGTTATTTTATTGACACAATCAACCTAGGGATATTTAATAATGGATGTCACAAAACAGCATAGAAATGATACACACAAACTCATGCCGCCAGAGGAATTGAGGTCAATCAAAAATAATGAAAAATATATATATATATATATATATATATATATATATATATATATATATATATATATATATATATACACACACAGTGGGTATGGAAAGTATTCCGCCCTTTTTAAATTTCTCACTCTTTGTTTCATTGGAGCCATTTGGTAAGATCCAAAAAGTTCATTTTTTTTGCTCATTAATGTACACTCTGCATACAATCTTGAAAGAAAAAAAACAGAAATGTAGATATTTTTACAAATTTATTAAACAAGAAAAACTGAAATATCACATGGTCATAAGTATTCAGACCCTTTGCTGTGACACTCCTATTTAACTTACATGCTGTCCATATCCTTCTGATCCTCTTCAAGATGGTTCTACTCCTTCTTTGGAGTCCAGTTGTGTTTAATTAAACTGATTGGACTTGATTAGGAAAGGCACACGCCTGTCTATATAAGACCTCACCGCTCACAGTGCATGTCAGAGCACATGAGAATCATAAGGTCTAAGGAACTGTCCAAGAAGCTTAGAAACAGAATTGTGACAAGGCACAGATCTTTCAAAGGTTACAAAAGAATTTCTGCAGCACTCACGGTTCCTAAGAGCACAGTGGTCTTCATAATCCTTTAGTGGAAGAAGTTTGGGATGACCACAACTCTTCCTCGACCTGGCTGTCCAGCCAAACTAAGCAATGATGTGAGAAGAGCTTTGGTGAGTGAGGTAAAGAAAAACTCCAAGATCACTGTGGCTGAGCTCCAAAGATGCAGTAGGGAGATGGGAGAAAGTTCCACCAAGTCAACTATCACTGCAGCCCTCCTCCAGTCAGGGCTTTTATGGCAGAGTGTGCCGACGGAAGCCTCTCCTCAGTGCAAGACATATGAAAGCCGCATACAGTTTACAAAAAACACATGAAGGCCTCCCAGACTCTGAAAAGTAAGATTCTCTGGACTGATGAGATGAAGATTGAACTTTTTGGTGTTAATTCTAAGCGGTATGTGTGGAGAAGACCAGGCACTGCTCACATGCCCAATACAATCCAACAGTGAAAATGGGGGTGGCAGCATCATGCTATGGGGTGTTTTTCAGCTGCGGGGGCAAGAAACGGGTTAAATTAAGAAAAGTTTAATGCGGCCAAGTACAGAGTCTGGCCCTCAGATGGGCCAAGGTTTTTTCTTCCAACAAGAAAATGACCCTAAAACAACAAATAAAAAAGGAGAGGTTTCAGAACAATTTTGGACCATTCTTAAAAGGGCCCAACCAGAGCCCTGCCCAAAACCCCAATTTGAGCATCTCGGAGAGACTTAAAAATGGTGTCCCCAAATGTTCACCATCCAACCCTGAGGAAGGAGAGGATCTGAAAGGGAAGAATGGTAGAGAACCCCAAACCCAGGCGTGAAAAAAAACACATCATTCCAAAAAGATTCATGGTTGTACAGCTCAAAAGGGTGCTTCTATAATACTGAGCAAGGGTCTGAAACTTAAGCCTTTATATTTATTTTTTCTTGTTTAATAAATTTGCAAAAATATCTACATTTCTGTTTTTTTCCTTTCAAAGATGGGGTGCAGAGTGTACATTTTTCAGAAAAAAAAAAATGAACTTTTTGGGATTGAAAAAAGACTGCATTAAACAAAAGAGTAAAAAAATTTAAAAAGTATCTGAATATTTTCCCTTTTCCCCCCTGTATAAAAATTATTTATGATTGATCTCATTTATTAGGTACGTTTAACCCTTCTAGGATGTATCAGGGTTATACGGGCCCAGTGGCGAACTCCCCGGGGTCCCAGGGGGTTCTGTTGCTAGGGGGCCCTGCGTTAGGGGGCCCCGGGGCGCTGCTAGCGTCCGTTTAAAAACCCCCCGGGGGAGGAATTACGTTCCTGGGCGGGCCTGGGGGGCCCAGGAACTTTAAAAGGGGGGGGGTTAACGGGGCCCCGGGGCGGGGACCCCGGAGGGGTCCGGGGGATTTTCCCCCCCCCCTCGGGGAGGGGGCCCGGGGTCCACCCCGGCCCCCCCCCACGAGGGTCAGGGAAGCGCGGGGAGGAGCGGGAGGGGGGAGGGGGGCCCGATTGGGTGTTGTTTTTTTTTACTCCCCAATGTGTATCCCCCCCCAAGCGTTAACCCCCCAATCCCAAGCCCCCTCCGCTTACCCCCCTAGGGGGCCAACCCCCAAACCCCGAAACCCCCCAAAGTGCCCCCCCCCATTCCCCACTCCCCCTTGTGTATGCCCCCTATTTTATAACCCCCAATGCTGCCTTTGCCCCCTTGCCTGCCTTTTTGCCCCCCATACCCTGCCTAACCCCCATATGCCTCCATAGCCCCCATATGCTCCCTATAGCCCCCCATACCCGCCTATCCCCCCCCAACCCTGCCTTCCCCCCCATATGC
Organism: Phyllomedusa bahiana; assembly: GCA_025379985.1. Lineage (NCBI taxonomy): Eukaryota > Metazoa > Chordata > Amphibia > Anura > Hylidae > Phyllomedusa > Phyllomedusa bahiana. The sequence continues at coordinate 118,457 of JAODAL010007590.1, forward strand.
CCCCCTATACCCCCCATATCCTGCTTTACCCCCCATATGGCCTCCTATACCCCCTAGCCTCCATACACCGCCCATATCCTCCATACCCCCCCTTTGCGTTTAAACCCCCCCTTAGCCTCCCCTATACCCCCCCATTCCTCCTAAGCCCCCCATTGCCTCCAACCCCCATATGCCTGCCTTTTTGCCCCCCATAGCCCCCTATACCCCCCCTTATCCTCCTATACCCCCATTTGCCTGCCTATGCCCCCCATATGGCCTATACCCCCCTTATCCCCTGCCTATACCCCCCAAAGCCCCCCTATACCCCCCATTTTGCCTGCCCTATGCCCCCCATATCCCTCCTAAACCCCCCATATGCCTCCCATATAGCCCAACCCCATATCCCTGCCTAAAACCCCCCCCCCATATCCCTCTCCTATACCCCCCATAGGGCCCCCTGCTAAAACCCCCCCATATGCCTGCCTTTGCCCCCCCCCTATTCCGGGCCCCTTTTAAAAACCCCCCCTTCTTGCCTGCCTTAACCCCCCCCATTTGCTTCCCTGCCTATACACCCCCTCTGCCTCCCTATACACCCCCCTATATGCCTCCCCTGCCTTTAACCCCCCTTTTATCCCTCCCTGCCAATACACCCCCCATATGCCTCCCTGTACAGCCCCCATATCCCTGCCTCTACACCCATATCCCCTCCCGATACCCCCACAAGCCTGCCGTATACCCCAAAAGTGGGGGTTACTTTATAGGGGCCCCTTTAGCTACCTAAACCCCCTATATGGCCCCTATGCCCCCCAAACCCCCTGTCACCTGTTGGTCCCATAGCTACCAAAACCCTGCCCCCTAATGGGCACTCTTTGGCCCCCAAAACCCTTGCCTTTTTGGGCCCCATAATCCTACTAAGCCCTGCCTGCCTAAATGGACCCCATATAGCCAGGGGGGCTTTTGGTAAAAAAAAGTCGGGTTTTAAAAGTTTTTGTGTTAAATCTGCGGAAAGTGGTCGGGGATGTTTTTAAAAGAGGGCGGACTGGCCCGGGATGCGAACAAAAAAAAAGTAAACGGGGGGTCCCTTGGCCAAAGAGAACACGTTCACTTTAGTCCCCCCCTGGTAACTGCCCCCTTAATCATTTTTATTGTCTGAAAGGGGCCCTTTTGTACACTGCTGTCACCACTATAGGTCCTGTATGGTGGTTAAAAACAGTCTGCAGAGCCTGTGTACTGCTGTTACCACTATATGGTCCTTTTGGGGGGTTATAACAGTCGCAGAGCCTTTTTTAACGCTGTCTACCACTATATGGCACTGTATGGGGGTTTATATACAGTCTGCAGAGCTGTGTACACAGTAATCCACTTTAGGGTACTATATTATTATTATTATTATTTTTAGAAGTATTGGTCTTGTTATGATCAGTAAAGTTTTAGGGTTATTATTCATCACTATGTGGTGGTAATTTGTGGTGTGTTCTGGTGGTATAATCGGTCCTTATGTATTGCGTTATTGGAAGTTGGTTTTGGTAAGGGTTTGTTTTGTTAGCAGTAGGATGGTGATAGGGGTAAAGTATTTGCCCCTTGTTTTATCAAATTTTAATCTAACAGAATTCCGGAAATTTGGTCGTGGCGGGGGGGGGGGGGGGGGCATCCAAAAGTTGCTGGGGGGCCGGGCTTCTCAGTTACCCCTGACAAGCTAACTTCCAATCATTGTTGGGGGTGGGGGGTCGGCAGATTTTTATTTTCACAAATTTTTCTGATTTTTATTAAAATTCGCTTCAAATATAGAAAGCTATGTATCAAGAGCTCGCTTTCTCCTCTATCATATAACCCTATAATCACAAAGCTCAGCTTTTCTCCTCTTTTCATATAACCCAAAATATCCAAAGAGCTTCTCTCCCTATATATAGCCCCCATATATCACGGGCCGGTTTCTTCTATTTATATAAACCCCATATACAAGAGGGTCAGCTTTTTTCCCCTTTTAAATAAAACCCTATAATATCACAGAGCTCAGCTTTTCTCCTCTATCAATAAACCCCTTATATCACAAAGCTCAGCTTCTCTCCTCTATAAATAACCCCTTTTTTCACAGAGCCAGGGCTTTTCCCCCTATCATATAACCCCAATACACGAGCTCAGCTTTTCCTTATCATTTTAACCCCCCTATTCACAAGCTCGCTTCTCTCCTTATCAAATTTTAAACCCCATGTATTACAGAGTCAGCTTCTCTCCTCCCATCATATAATCCTATATATCACAGAGCTCAGCTTCTCTCAGTCTATCATATAACCCTTGTATCAATACTAATTCTTCCTTATCATTAACCCTAATATAAAGAGTCCTCTCCCTTATATTTAAACCCCTATTATCCAGAGTTCAGCTCCTTTCCTCTATCATTAACTATATATCACAAGCTCATTTTTCTCTCCTCTATCATATAACCCTATTTTCCCAAAGCAAGTTTCCCCCTCTTCTAAAACCCCTTTAACCCCAAGTTCAGCTTTCTCTTTTTATCATAAACCCTTATTACGAGCTCAGCTCCTCTTTTACATCTTAAAACCGTAATATGACAGGCTCAGCTTTTCTCCTCTGTCAGTAACCTATACCCCAGAGTTCAGCTTCTCTCCTTTATCATAAAACCCCCATTTTTAAACAGGCTCTCGCTCCTCTTTATATCTTTAAAACCCTACATGTCATAGAGTCAACTCCTTTCCTCTATATAACCCTATATATCACAGAGCTCAGCTTCTCTCCTTTTATAAAAAATCCATATATCACAGAGTCATTCCCTCCCTCTATCATAAAACCCCTTATAAAAGAGCTCACCCCTCTCCCCTATATATAAACCCATATATAACAGATCTCAGCCCCTTCCCCCCTCTATCAAAAACCCATTATTGAGCTGGGCTCCTCCCCCTCTTAAAATTTAACCCTATATATCACAGACCTCAGCTTCTTTCCCTCTAGCACATCCTGCCGTTTCATTTTAAATTAGAATAATACGTAAAAAGGTCTCAACAGCACTCCAAAATTCATTGCAAATTTGTTTATTCAATAATTATTATTATTATTATTATGGCTGGTGGAGGTACATGGGGATTTTAGCCAGTTTAGAAACCCGTGATATCATGGCTTTCTGTGTTATCTGCCCTTATTTCTAAACATAGGCCATTGAAAAGTATTGAAAAGGTTGAAATAACTTTCTGTGCTGTGAAATCATGGTGCATTATCTGTCAAATTAATCTTTGCTACAAGCAGTGGCTTTCTCTCTGGCAACACTGTCCATCCTTGTATTATATGTTATATGTAATTTCCCCTTTAGCAGTGAATCATATAGACAGCTTCATCTTTTCCTGGCAAATGCCACTGCTTGCTACAGGTCAGTAGTGGCCATCTATTATTCACTATAGTGGCATATTAAAGAAGTTAATTGTGAAAAGACCACCCCTTTGATTTTAAAATTCTTGCTTCTACTCCAGTGAAACCGGATAGCACATAAAGCAATATTCTTTTATTGTCCTCCAAAAATTGTTAACATTAAAGTCTGTGGCTTCATTCACTCTAAACAGCATCATCTTATTTTAACTGATACTAAGACTAATGTAGTTCCCAAAATCCATTATAGGAAATGCTCCACACTGGAATTTCACATAGAATAATACAACATCTGGCTGCAGCATTTGTGACCTAATAAAATACAATGTGAAAAATTCTAAATATCTATACTGTCATAAGTATTTGGTATTTTGCACACAGATTTTTTTTAGATCACAAGTACTGTGGCCAGATCCTATATTAAAGTTAATATTTAAAAAAAACAAAAAAAAACTATTTACACAGCATTATTTTAGACATTTCTGCACTGCTTTGCAGTCACTAGTATTTTTTGTTTTTTGGGGTTTTTTTAAAGCATGCTTTGGGTATGTCATTTTTCTGGTGTTTCTCCCAATAGACTTTTCTATAAGACTTCAAAAACATCAGAAAAAATGCATATACAAATGGCTTTGAGAAATGCTTGAAAGTGTCAAAGAATGCTAAAAATCACACTGTGGTCTTTTTAAAACATTTTCAGTGGTGTTCTAGTAAATCCAGACTTCACATGGTCTTTGAACCTTTGTTTGCATTTTCTTACTCAAACAGACAGTGCTAACAGTGAAACACAGTCCAGATATGTCAATTGAACATGTGTGAGCAGGTGTTTAGGAAAGAAGCCGATGACCTGCTTCAAACCGACCTTTGGTTTCACAAACCTTTGAATATTTTTTTATTAGTATAGCTACTGTCAATTTCTTAACATACAGTATTTTTTGGATCTGAATAAGTAATAGATACATGGGCTGATGCTAAACTAATTTAAAACAGATTGCAAGGTCATGGTCAAAGATTTATAATTGAAACTTGATAACAGAACACTGCCACCTTCTGGTAAAAAAAAAAACATTCTGTTATCTATTTATATACTGAGCCATTTAGAGCAATCACTATAAAAGTAAAATGACTTGGGTTATATATGCACTTTCTTATACAAATGTACATAAATGTACAAGGGTATGTTCATATGCATTTCTTAGATGGATCCATGTTTGGGAAACCCCAAAACAGCATTAACATTGTGCAGTGGTTTACATTTTTTTCAAGTAAAACCATCGGCGTTCAGACAAGTGTTTCATGCGTGTCTCACTGGTCTTTCTGAGGGTCTTTAGGTCCTTCAAAGGTTGACTTTTAAATCTTGACCCCTTTTATGCAGCAGGCGCCCTTTTAAAAACTATAGGAAGGACCTGTGCACCCAAAGTTTAAACACCAGCCCACTTGGGTCATATTTGGATACGTTTTACGCTAGGCTTTTCAATACATTTTTTGGATTGAAAAATGCTGTGTGAACATACCCTTAGAAGACTTCCCCAAACACATTGTGGCCTGTTTCAACTCGTTTTCCCCCGCTGAATTCTCTGCAGTTCTTTAACAAAAATTTTCTATGGAAACATGAGACAAAAGTGAAACCTTTTAGTACAAATGCACTACACTGTGTTCGAAAGAAAAAGGACAGTGCCCAATAATAACAAAACCCTATCCCAGCTGTGATGCATAGTTCTATTATTGTATAGTTTTTTATGCTTTTTAAATTAGATGTTTTTAACAGCTTCTTTTTGAAAAATAAGAAATGGTATCTTATACTTTTTTGCCTGGTCCGAAGTTGTTAAAGATTGAAGGTGGATCCTTTCCCCTGTGCCGTAACTATTCTCTCAAAGAAAGTCTGAAGCTTTGAGCGTGTGTTTTACTAGCTGTGATGCATGAGTGCAGGGGCCCTTTTAACAGACCACACCCCACCATTGCATTATGGGAGTGTCACGGGGTGACAAAGGGAGTCCCTTTCCTCTATAAACCACCAATAAGCTGGGACCCCCACGGGTTGGAACTAAATGGTTAAACATCTGGGATCAGAGTAATCTCCGATCCGGAAACCCCGCGAAAACCCGGGGGGGCAGCCGTGATCCCATACATACAGTGGGCATGTGTGGCAAACATTTGCCGCCATTTG